>JAYRBW010088805.1:0-21780 GCA_036023295.1 Invenusta paracnida
TTTTTAGTTTTCGTTGAAATTACAAATAAATATAAGAAATGAAATCTACAATTTATTCGATGAATTTTAATATATATATTTAAAATGTATACATTCAAAACACATGAGTCGTGTCTCTATGTTTACTCTATACTCAGTCTATTCAGTACGAAAGTTATATCAGTGCATTTTGGCGACAGGAAAAATGGTCGTAAATCCAGTAGAAATAAATTTATTATTTAATTAGATATCAATTTTCAGAAAAGTCCTTCTGCTGTACTTTTGATATCGACTTTTGGAAAGCTTATTATCACTGTTCAATTAATTAATTTAATATCAGCTGTGCGTAAACTTAATTGTCAAGATGCGAATCATGTTTATGCACCTTCATCTTTTAGCTATGGAATAGCTTACCAATGAAATGTTGCAATTAAGTATATATGTTTCTCATGAACTGATACTTAATTGATTTGAAAGCTACAAAGAGTTGGATTATATATGAAGTTGGATTAATGTTTTCCACATGTGAGGAATTTGTTTACCGAATTCTAAAACTAAACACAATTCGACTAAGTACAACTTTGTTAAAAATAGTTTATTTTCTCCAAAAATAGCATTTAATCGGAACATTAATTCTATTTCGACATGTACTAATGCGCTAAATAGCGTGTTAGAAATGATATTAAAATAAAGTTACTCAGCCAATGATCTACGTGGCTAATTGTATCGCGTTATTCTGCAAAACTTGTTGGCATATATAATTACTATACAGAAAGTCATTTAATTGAAGGAATCATTATTTTCTAATCAAGCCTAATTTACAAATATATTCATTAAAGTCATATGGCAATTATCACCAAGGTGATAAAGTCGAGGCTGTTCGTTGTATGATTTTAATATTATAAAAATAAAAAATATTTTTGAGCGAATAATATCTTTTTTTGTGTATAATTTGGAGCTCTTTTATTATCCAGCAGAATAATTATACGTCATAATTCAATTATAAACTAAATAATACAAATATTCAAATATATGAAATCGATATCTTCCAATTCCAGGTTTCTACGCTCACAATCTCGGCCATAAGATGTCCTCCTGTCGTCGACGAAGACACAGTCGAGCGGAAGTATCTTCCCCTTCCATCAATGGCATTCTGATGTCATTTTCTAGATGATGACGTCATAATCCCCTCAGCCAGCCAATCACACTTGAGAGTTCTGTCCGTCCCTCCGTCCCGCTTACTCTGCATTTATAATCATCCCGAAAACCTATTTGTTGAACAGAGTGTATATTAGACAGACTTTGTGATTCATGCGTATTTTATTTATAATTGTGATTGATTGTTTCTTTTCATTAATAATGAAATCTCTACAGTACAAATTATAAAATATTTTCTATTTTCTATTTACATTTTTTTGGTTAAATAGTTGCAAATTACGAAGTCCTAAATCAGACGGTTCCTAAACTTTATTCTTCGAATGATCAAACGAGCTTTATTATAATAATTAATATAATATACATGATTGATATACTTCGTTGATAGTCATATAAGCAGTCGGATTAACCCTATCTGAATTTTGGCTGTCATTATTTAAAAAAATTTCAAAACAGCAAACGTTCTCGTGAATTTTCCTAAAATTATGTTTCGCAACTTTTGGAAAAAAATTTCGCATCATTTTTACCTCTAGGGGTTCGTCGGCGAGGACCACCCGATCCATATTTTACTTAAAATATATATATTTTTTTATTAAAAACTAATTTTAATAATTTCAACTAAACATACTATAATAATAAGATGATTTAGTCATTAAAAAAAACTTAAAGTAATATATTGTGAAAGGAAAAAAAATCTCAATTTTTATATAATTTTTCCATATTGACATGTATTTATTTTAAATACATTTCATAAAAAATTTTAGAACAAAAAATTAAAATTTTTTCATGAGAAACTTAGATAACATATTGGTCTATTTACATACAAATTTATAGGACGTTATACCTATGGGAAGTGTGATTTTGGAGGGGGGGCGAATCAGCCCCCCCCGGTTCTGGGAAGCGAAAAAAACCGTTAAGAAAGGTGATGCATGATTTGTGTGCTTTCAAGATGAAGATTAGAATTTAGGTTAGTTTAAATTTGGCCAAATTAGAATTTTGTAATTATCCAACTCTAAATCAATAAGAGTCCTATATTGTCTTTTGAATAATATTATTCACATGGTTTCTTATAATAGTTTCATTAATAATTGTTCAAACCAATCAATAGTAAAACAGTACAAAAGGAGTTACCGACTGACCTTAAAGGTGATATCAGTGTCCGAACGCATTGCCTGCTCTGCAAGCTTCACTCTCGGTCGGTCACGTGTCTTACTGCCCTGTCGGTCCTGCATATATCGATCACTCACCAGAAGGGCAGCCGCTGCCCCTGTGGCAGTCAGCGCGCACATCCCGCTTGTGATTGGTGCGAGGAGAGTAGTCGAGCTTGGGCTGTCCAATCCGGGAGCGCCAGCTGCCGGAAGTGACAGGCCGTGAAGAAGAGCTCGTTCATTGGTGGAGCCGTGGCATCGGTTCTTGTAGGCTATTTCGGACCACACACTCGGCGGGTTCTGTGGGCAATGTAATACGGACTTCACAGTTTGCGTATCTCTCCATTATAAATTGTGGGCTAGACTACTTTTATCGAACAAATAAAATCATTGATCATAGATTGTTTATTATCGATAGTATTATACTATATCTACAATAAACAATCTGCGATGAATGATAATTATAATAATTTATTCTAATCAATTTTACAAACAGAGTTTAGATTTAAATGGCGTTAAACGCTTTATAAGTATTAACTTTCATAAAACTGGTAATTAAATCGCTTGATTTATTTGATCTTTAAAAACTCAATTGAACAATTAAAAATATACAGTATATATAAATTGCTACCAAATCACAAAATGTATTTCTTTGTGGAAATCAAGAAGCGCAACCAATTTTCCCCCTAGATTATGAGACGAGTTCAGTCTCGCTGCTATTTATGTTACCAAACGCACGGAATCTTTGTTACATATGATGCTCGAAAACAAATCTACATTTCATGTGGAAACATGCCATCTGTGTATGTAATCAGTGTTCTCATTGCTTACAGACTTAGACACTTATAGATATACTTACAGACTGATTATAAGTTGATGACTGACTTACTTACAATAAAATTATCTACTATTTACACATATTTTCTATCATATATATTACATTTTCATTGTTATGTCATTAAAATATTTAGTTACTTCAATCCAGTCATTAAGTAATAATAACAAATTTGTTTTTATTTTTACTCTTGAAATATGTTGCTATACAGAAAAGTCACAAAGATATACCAAATTATCTAAAACGGTATAGGAGTAATATAATTTTATACTAGTTGTAGGCCGCTGGCAAAAAATATATGTTAAGTAAATAAACAACTGTCACGTTGCCTCTGAAAATGTGATAGAGTTATACTTAAAATATAGCTCAATGGTATTCTTTTCTTACACAAAATGAAAGTTTGTATTAATACAGCAGCAACTATTTCTTATAATTGCTTATAAAACAATATATCAATAATTTTGTTTTCCGAATTTATAATCACCCAAACAAAAGAATCTGAATAACAAACGAACTACTCGTATTATTATGCAAAAGGCTGTTTTAGCGAGAACTGTTCTTTAATCTATTTGACCTTAAATATATTTCCTTTAATTGTAATTAGTAGTTTTGTTTTGTATTTATATACCAGTCTTGTTTAAAATGTGTTACTATTTAGAATGCCTTAATTATTATATTAGTTAATAAATATTAAATATTAAATCGCCGATAATTAAATTTTTGTCGATGTAAATGATTTAAGATATTCACTAAAAAATAATATGTTTCCTCTTATGTGGGTTCAACAATGGATATCTTAGATAAAACGAAAAAGGAAATCGCAGCTATAAGGCGACCAAATCGATAATGGATTACAAATATTCTCCTCACTTGTGGGTATTTCTCCTGGTATTCTTGGGCGGCACAAGCAAACATCTTCACCACGTCACTAGTCCACTCGTCCATTCCGGGTTTAACAAGCTCACACGGAGCACCCAGTTCATAGAGACGGTCAATGTGGCGTCCCACGGGTTTCGGTTTTTCAGGGTAACGGCATGTAAGACCTCGTTCCATCTGCTCGAACCCTGAATGGATAGCAAATAGTTAGAGATATCGGTGTTTCGAGTAGTTTAGTTCTTAAATATTTCAAAGGCAGGATATTGAGAGCCAAAATTCGCATTATGTAACAAAAGATTCAAAACATGAAGTGTGAAATTAATTTTTAAAAACTAATGAATTTTGTAACTACTACAGAAAAGGTCATATTGTAAATATGTATTATAATAAAAGTTATTAAATCAAAATTATAGTTATAAATTATTATAAGAAAAGATTAATATATTTAGCGGTAGAAAAAGGCATTACCGAAATTTTTGTTAATACTTAATAAGGTTTTAATAAATGCCTTACATAATAAAATGATGCTTTTTATAATTTCAGTATACAATATTATTATATAATATCTACTCCTATAAGTAACATTTAACAAATTTAACAAATAAAAAATCTAGTTTATTAATATAGGGGCATTACAATATAGAGATTAAAAACATCATATATACTTGCAATATTAATAAACTAACAATCTATATACAGGAAGCCACTGATATATCTTATTGTTTTAAATATATAAAACGTTATTTGTAATTGATTTATGATTACTAGACGAGTTTGTGTAAATTAATTGACTGTATTTTTATCCCCAAGAACACTAGCGCTTATAGAATACACAAAATAAAGTTTGACGTGGTGTTCTATTTCTAATATGTAAACATCAAAGGTCATGTCATGAAATTTGCTATATCATTTAACTGACACAATCATGAACAGTTCATTATTAAGAGCATAAATAAAGTTATCTAAACAGAGCAATCGATAGACAGTATATGAAAAATAGTCGGCAGAAACACAATATAAAAACAAAAATATATTGTTCAACACAAAAGTATGTATTTATTTAACTATAGTATTTCGTATTGTTTCCAATCTCTAAGAAACTTTCTAGTTTTTTTAGATTTTTTAAATTTTTATTATTTATTATTATGAGGCTTAGTGAAAGGATTTTTGAATATATTTTTAATTTTGCTCATGTTTTAACCAAAATACAGTCAATAAAGTTATCTTAACAAATTAGGGATATTTTGTATAGAGTTCAAAACATTTAATAATTAAATTTTATTCAAAATTTCTAATTAACGTACACTAGTATAACTTCTAATAAAACATATAACAGTAATCAACTTTAAGAATTTTAAAACATTATATTTAGTCTTAAGATATAAAGTATAAACATTATATCAAGTGATGATAACGTGTAAAACAGATGTTAAATAATGATGATGATTGTAAAACATTACACAAAACATTTATACATTATAAAAAAACTAGCATACATTACTATTTTTGATTAACGAAAATTTTTTTCTTTTTCCATATAATGAAGTAAAATTACTAAACTTAAATACTAGTTATGAAAGCCCATCCTGGTTTAAAATATGTTAAATTTAATATTGAAATCCATGTTTTCTATTTAATAAATAAATTAAATATTTTTGTCACACAGGAATAGTTATGTGTAAACAACCAACTTACCAAAAACAAGTACCACATCATGTTGTCCTGATTTTATCAAATTGGCACCGAGATAAAGAGCAGCTGACGCACTACTGCAATTATTATTCGTATTGAAAACAGGAACGCCAGGAAAGCCGACCTGTATATGAATAAAAGAACAACATGGAAACCAACACTATATTTTAAGTTGTTCTATAAGTCTACCAACTATTTTTATTTTAATTCAAAATGTCTCTAAGTGTAAATGCATAGGATCAAATATATAAATAAATCATAAAAAATAACTCAAATTGTGTTTTATTTCCAAAGAATTTGAAATGAAAAACTTGTGAGATTTTATTCAAATGATAATTTAAATTATTATAAGCATTATTTTTATCTCTGTAAATTGGTTAAAAGCTATACATATGTATATTGATTTTGAGGTGCATATACAATGAACAGTTGACATTATTGAATATTATATACTTCGATTTATTTTATAAATGAATTTTACTTCAATTAACATACCTCAAGCAGAACACGTTGGCCACATGTTGGATCACCATAGCAATAACTGGCCACTCCAGCATCTAATCGATCAATAAGATGAAGTCCACCAGCATCCTCGAGACATGAGACAACTGCTTCTCGGCCTACTGTGACATAGTCAGGTGCTGAGGGACTGGGCTTGTGGAACTTGGTCATACCCACTCCTAGAACCCAGACATCACTGGCAGAGGAGAGATGTTGCTGTTGAGTCATTAGCAACTGGCACAGTAAGAGGGTGACATGATTACATAGGTTAAATAGTATATAAGCAAATACACATGGACTAGGTGGATTATAACTAAATATTGTTCAGATGTATTTTATGTTGCTTTAATACTTTATTATAAAAAATATGGTATGGTTTACATTTCATTAGACAATGTTGAAGTCAAGAGAGGGGGGGGGTGAGTTTTTTAAGGCAATAAAATACATAGCATGATGATTACATGGGTTATAAATGAAATGTTTTTTATGAAATCTAATATAAAACATTACATTATCCATATATTCATTTCTATCACTTTTGTGTTAATTATGTCATTTGGAATACCTTGTTATACCTATTTTTATCAATAATTTTCTTAGTTATTTAATTTTAAATAACTATATACTTATATACAGTATATACACACACATATCTATATATATAAATAATGCTAGTTAAGAATTAGATAGAACATTTTATTATACACATACAACTGATGATGGGCATACCAGCCAAAAGAATTTTTGTTTAAAATGTATTCTTTCTACCTTATATATTCATCTATGATCTATGCCTAAAGCAGACATTAGCATCCAGTTCACTGGAAATTATTTCAAAATATTGATATTACCATAATTGACAACTTATACCTAAAATAAATAACACTTGCTGACCTTGTACCTATTGATACAGAAGATCTTGCTTGCTAGTTAACATTTAAAGTGCTAACCATCTAAATTGTTGTTTCTGTGCTTAAAGTGTGTCAAACTTGAAATAGCATGTCTTGAGTTGTCTAGAAATACATTTGTATTAAACTTTATGTTTTAAATACAGCAAATATGTATACAGGTATTATCACTATATTATAAGTAAGATTGCTAGCACCTTATGGTTGCTAGTGAGCAAACTCTTCTGTGTTGATACAAGGTCAACTATGCTAATATCAACATTTTGAAATAAATTTTAGGAAAGTGGATGCTATTGTCTGCTCTGAGCTGAAGCAATTGTTTAAGGTTATTTCAAAATGAATAAATTGTAGCTAATATAGATCATTTAGTTTGAAATTCTTTTGAATAAATAATAACCAATAGATGTTATTAGGATTCCAGACCAGTTCATAAATGAAAACAAATGTCTTTAATTTTTTAGCAAAGAAATTAAGGATAAAAATGTACTGTTTTTTATCTATACCCAGTCAAGTCTTTATATTACAATATTAAAAATGTGTATTGTTTTGCATTGCTGTGTTTCTCAATAAACAGCCAACCCAGAGAACTTAGATCAAATGGCTGCTCAGGTATAAATATTTGAATACGGGATAATTTTGAATGTAGCTTAATTAATATAAATATGGATGTATTCTGAATTTGTTGCATGCCTATTTTTAAATTTTATTAAAAAAGTAACACAGAATTGTAGCAGCATATTCATTTTTCTTAATTGTTAAATTTATATATTTTTCAGATTATCAAGATGCCTCATAAATGTAGTGTTTACAATTGTAATTCAAATTATAACACAAAACGTCATGAAGTGATTGTTTTTGGTTTTCCTAATGTTGAAAATAAGAAACAATGTGAGTACTAGTTTATCAAATAAAATTGAAGTGAGTTAACATTAAAACATTTTCTGTGTATATAATGTATATCCTAAATATGCTTTTTTATACATTTAACAGAATGTCACTAAGAATATGAGAGTTTGCTGTTGGCATTGACCTGCAGACATAAAAATTGTGAAAATTAAAAGGTTTGAAAGACCAGTAGATCATCCCACAAATTTTGCTGGTTGTAAACCTTTAGTAAGACACCAACTTCATCCCAATAAGTAACTATAATTAAAATGTATTATTAAAATGTATTACATGTATAAGTTGCATGATTTAAGTGGGGAGACACTTTTTAATAAATATAGACCCCTCCTTAACCAATTTAAAAGATATACCATGTTACACTATTCATATACTATGCACTGATTCTAGTTAGTTTATTTTTATTATTGATGTAGAATTTTTCTGTTCACTATATAAACACTTTCTATATAACATAATTATGTTCTCTGAAGATAAATTGTATATATATGAGGAATTTTCAGTTGGTAACTCAAGCTATTTCACACAAATTGTCTAATTATGTCATTAACTGTCTGAAAATAATTCAAATTTCTATTGGTGAAACAGGATTTTTTATAATACATTATTATTTGTAGAGGAATTTAACTATAGCCTTAATATATTCATTAAACAGTTTAACTGAGTCAAGAATGATTTTTATCAAATTAAGCTTTCATCATTGATATAACTTTTGTGTAATTCTATGTAAAATAATATAATATTGTACGATGACTAGAAATTTTGGGGAAAAACCTGTTATAATTTGTAGGCTGCCATTGAAAAAGTAAATAAAATGAAATATTTGGCTCCTAGTTTATCTTAAACTTATATTTACCATTTTTAGTAAGGCTATAAAATTGAAAATATTTTCAGGCAGGTATGATTTTTGCAGCAAAGAATAAGGCAATAAATATTAATAATTATCTTGTTTTATTGAATCTCTATCTCTCTCTCTACTCTCCATTTCCAATATATTTTCTCTGACTCTAGGGAAAACTAAGAACACTCTATCTGCATGCCTTGGTCTGTTATCATGTCTATTATGGTTCTATCTCTGACTCTTTATTGGTCATTGATAGTGTCTCCTGCACCTTAACTCAACTCCTGTGACTCAACCCAACTGTTAACAGTTGACATGTACTAGACAACTTCAACCAATTTGCATTTGTGCTAGCCTCTCTTATCTTATAGGAAGTGAAATCCAAGCATGTATAATGTTTTTAATATTTAGAAAATTAATTTATGTATAATATCATAGAATGTACAAGTGTTATTATTTTTTACATTCTACAGATAATGTGTAATTAATATTGTACAACATTTTTACAGGGTATCCTATGTTTTACAAATTATAAATATACAAGTATTAATCTATATATAGTATTTATGTGCATATTATATCCTATTTTATGATTTTTGAAGTATCAATATATTTATAATTACCTCTAATGATTGATTTTTCATTGAAATCTGTATTAGTTATTAAGTATAATTAATTATAACAATTATAATAGTATAATTTTATCTGCTCATAAAAAAATTATATAAATATAACTAGTTTAATATCTCAGTCTCTTAATGTCCATGCTGAAAATCTATTTCTAATATATTTATATATAATCTAAGAATGAGTAAAAATTATTGGTAAAGATGGAATAAAATTATTCAAACTATAAAGTAAATTGTAAATTTTATTAAAACCAGTCATAAAAATATAGTATTGTAAGTATAATTTAATATTCTTCTCATCTTACTGAATCTCAAACTCTTTTAAAGTGTTGGTTATGTTGTGATCAATTTACCACATTATTTAAAGTTTATTGAGAAAGGTTCTGATCTTGAAACTTTATCTAGAAATCTAAACAGACAGGTCTTAAAAACAGTATCTATAAATTAAACTAAAACAGTAAAATATAACTTTAAGATTCAATTAAAAATTTATAGGAAGACTGTATGTAATAGTGGCTATTTTTAGTATTTAAGTCAAAAAGCAGGACTCAGAGTTAATCATTAATATAATTTAATTTGATCACTTTAATCTTTAAAATAGTCATACTGTAAATTAAATCACTTAATAAAAATTTTATTTTAGTTAATTTATATATTATATATCAAAATTTAAGAAAATAAATAAATGTAAACTTAATAGAAAGATATATTACAAGATGTATATATATGTATATGTAACATTGGTAATTTCCAAGTTTCTCGCATTAAATTATTTTCATTTTTTATGGGGTTTTTACTTTTTTTATTAAGAAAACATAAATATCCATAAGTGTTTATAAGTGTTACAACAAGAAACATTATACATGAATCACAAGTAACAAATCAGAAGTCCTAATAATGTCTTAAATCCAATATAGGATATTTCTGAAAAAGTTAGTCTGTATAACGCTGCACCAGTGAAACTCCAAGAGATGGGTAAGGTTTAATACATAAAGTATTAAGTATTTTACTTAAATTATTTATTTACTTATTAATTTAAGTATTTAATACATTAAAATAAATTGTAAAACAAAAACAAAAAAATAATTTAACAAAAAAACCATTTAAAAAAATTCATTAAAAAATGCAAAAAAAGTGAAAAAAACCATAAAAAAGTGAAAATAATTTAATGCGGGAAACTTGGAGATTACCATAACATTCTATGTCATGCACCCTATATGTAAAATGAGGGTAAATGCGGGTTTTTCAATAGTTTTTAAAAAATGCGGGCAAATAATGAAAAAGTGCCAAATATACATATATAGTGTTAATTCCTGAGAGATATATCTAACCTTTTACATGCACTTTGGTATAAAAAACGTATGCATGATAAAATATAATCTTATGTTTTAAGGAATTTACCAATGTATAAATGTGTTTAAATAGAAACACTTACACTTGACTTACAACACAAGTCAGGCCATAGGTATATATGATATATCAATATGGCCATCATGCAAAGTGATCAGACAGATAAAAATGTGGATCCCATAAAAGACATCAAAAAGCGTACGTGGAAACACTATCCACATGTATACTACTAAGTATTAGTATCATCCTTATAGTTATAGCCAGAATAGGTACAAAACTTATAGTGTCAGTGTGGCATGCTAATTATTTTTTTACTATTCATCCCTCTACATTGCTAATCATTTGGTAGCATTAAGGTTAATGTGTGTCGAAATAAGCGTAAAATTATTAAATATTATTGATTACAAAATATGTATATTTTACTCACAGAGTTCTTAATAGAATCACTTTTAAAAATGAACCGAAAATATTTTAACATTAAGAAAATTTGAATTTCCCTGTGCTTACGTTTCTGTGTATAACAAAAATTATTTAACCAGATAACCTCGAAATAGAACGCAATACTACTCAAATAGTAGCTACGTAAAAGTTACCTTTTGAAGAGGTGACTTTAAAAAACTTGGAATATTATAAAGTTACGCATAATTTAAAAGTCATCTGAGATATCAGTAATTGCTACATTTGAACCACATGGATAATATTACTTTTACAAATTATAAATTTGGTTGGAAAAAAGTAAGATTGCACATGGATATTATCAATTATTTGAAAATTCCAAGAAGTAGGAAATTCCAAATAATGCCGTAGGTGCTAAATCATTATAATTGATTTTACGAAGAGTAACTGATGCTTCGTTTCCAGGGATCGAAGGGCGGCCCATAGGTACATCAGTTTTTCTCCGAAGCCAAAGCTGTTGGTGATGTTTTACAGAAGAGACAATTACATACTGGATTCAAACGTGTCAAGACAGGTAAAACAACCGAAAGCTTCGTTTAGTCAAAAAGAGTGATGGTTCTTTGCTTATACATTTACTGAGAACTTTACGACATGTGGATTAAACTTCTGTTGGTAACCTTGTGTCTGTGAATTAGTTATAATACCATTTAAAAAATAGCCTTCAATAACTTCTTTAATTTCCGGAGTAACATCTAATTTAATGTTTTTACCAAAGCATAACAGGCAGTGATTCTCTACAGCCTTCATGACTCCTTTTAAGGGCGTGACATGGTTATATATATAGGATTATAAATATAACTGAAACTAGTTCGAAAAATACTAAGAAATATCGACCTGTAGAGCATTAAATTTTAAATAATTAATTTCGCTGTGATTTCCATAGATTTTTAAGTAAGTAGTAATATCGATCTCTATTGTACTTATCAAATAAAATTTCTATTTATTAACCGAAAGAAAAATTAAAAAAAAACTTAACGCATTGTAAGATATTTTTCAGTAGGTATATATTAATGAAAAATGAATTAGAAATGGCTTCTAATTCAATAATCTTTTCATTAAACATTGCTTTGGTTTATACTACCGTTATAGAATCATTTTTCAGTTCACAGTACAATTATTGAACAATGCATTTCAGAATATATACCCAATATTTAATAATCTTAAACAATATATTTGTTCATTTTTTATATCAATATGTATGTATTTGGGCGCCATTTTGAAAATGTATGTACTAAAAAGGACAGCAACATATGATTTCAATGTTTGGATATTTGAAATCTCTGATACTTATACCTTTCCAACGATGTATAATTTTTTCATGGTTAACATTTTTCGGGACACCTGTCGTGCCTAGATGTGATGTAAACAAAAATAGCGGAACCAATTTGGAACCTTGTTTGGCTAACAAGAAACTATATTTTCCTATCTAACAAGTTATAAATAGCTCTTTTTTAGAGAAAAATAAACAGCTAATTCTATGTTTGCGAAGAACGAAATTTATTTTGTTAGAATCGCCTAGAATTTAAATATTAAATAAAAATAAGGCTGGCTCTTTTAAAACTTTCCAACATATGATATACTATTTGTAAAGAAAATGACGTGATTTCGCACAAAATAACATATGAAACGTAATACTTTCGATGTTTGCAGCCTTTAGCATAATAGTCACCCACCCATTTGGTTAACACGTCAGCTATTGCGACTATACTGCCGCTCTATAGGTATGGTATAATTCCATCTCTCTAAACCATACGCGCAAGCAGCAATAAAGAAAAGAGTATAATCGATAGCAATTTATCATCTGTGCAATATTTCTCAAACAACTGTATTCTACATCAAACATCTATTGATGTATTATAGTACAGTATCTTGGGGCCGTTCAAATATTACGTTATATTAAATCTGGCATTTTTGATCCACCCACCCCCTTCATCATATTGGGGTGGGTGGGTCATCGCCTGCTAATCATATTATTGCTGACCCACCCACCTCCTCTAAGTGATGACGTAATATTTGAACGGCCCCCTTATGGATTACACCAGTTTATAATTTAAGTCAGCCAAACTATAGGACATCTATTTTACAATTAGTACTCCTTGAGTGAAGTAATATTTAAAAAATTATTACTAACACCATATCAAGGACTTCTATTATTATTAGGTCGGTGAACTCCCAATTCAGTGTAAAAAAGCTGGTAGGCCGATTTTAAAAATTGAATAACTCACAAACTATATAAGATATCGGAATAAAATTTGGACAGAGTATTCTTGAGAATGTTTCCGAGCTATTTCTAAAATAATGTTGAAAAATATGAATTCTAAGTATAAAAATTATACAAACAACAAAAAACTTCAAATTTCAGGTAATTTCAGTTTTCTAAAAAAACGGCTATCTTTACGTACTGTCATCGAATATATATATTACTTTCTATTTTATAAAAGCAATCATATTCTAGAATATTTTCTTAGCTTTCTAAACATGTATAACTTTACTATAATAATAGCTTAAAATATATATAATACAATATAATAAGATATATTTTTCCCTTTCTCTAAATGCGGATTTTTTTTAAATAAGCTTTAATAATAACACAAACAAAGCTTAAGAACTATTAGAAATTCATAAAGATTTATTAAATTGCAAAAATATATATTTTACCAATTGAAAAATATTGAAAAATATTTTAACATTTTGCGTCTACAGACTTTAGAACTTTCACCCTCTGGCTTGCTAGCGTAGTGTTCTAACCATTGAGCTATGACGACAGTTGATGCAATGAGCATTAATATCGGTATATAATTGAGTTAAAATATTTATCTACTAAACAGGAGTAATGCGCAAAAAAACATAAAATGGAATATACAATTTAATAATTACAATGATTTTGTATAGGTCAACTAAATTACTCAAAATGAAATGTGGCAATTTTTGAACTGACTTTAGAACTTTCACCCTCTAGCTTGAACTGACTTTAGAACTTTCACCTTCTGGCTTGCTAGCGCAGTGTTCTAACCATTGAGCTATGACGACAGTTGATGCAATGAGCATTATTATCGGTATAATTGAGGAAAAATATGTATTTTACTAAACAGGAATAAGGCTCAAAAAACATAAATTGGAATATATAATTTAATAATTACAATTATTTTGTATTAATAGTTCAACTAATTTACTCAAAATAAAATATGGCAATTTTTGAAAGATTAAAAAACATATTCTCATTTGCGCTAAATTGAGAAAATATATTTAGTGTGTTAAAATTATTAGATATAAAAATCTAAATATATTTTAGAACCTATCAGATTTATAACTGTTTAAAATGTTATAAAAGTTTGAATTTGCTTCAAATAGATTTGTACCATTTTCTATCGATATAAAAAAATTCATCCTCATTTAGAGAAAGGGTAAAATATATCTAATTGTGTTGATATCATAATATAATAAGACATTGTTTACCCTTTCTCTAAATGCGGAATTTTTTAAGATAAGTTTTAATAATAACACAAAAAAAGCTTAAGAACTGTTAAAAATTTATTAGATTTATGAAATTACAAAAATGTATATTTTACAAATTGAAAAATATAGAAAAATATTTTAACATTTCACATGAACAGACTTCAGAACTTTCACCCTCTAGCTTGCTAGCTCGTAGTATTCTAACCATTGAGCAATGACGACAGTTGATGCAATGAGAATTAATATCGGTATAAAATTGAGTCAAAATATTCATCTACTAGGAATAAGGCGCAAAAAAACATCAAATGGAATATAAAATTTAATAATTACAATAATTTTGTATAGGTCAAATAAATTACTCAAAATTAAATGTGGCAATTTTTGAAAGATATTCACATTTGCGCCAAACTGAGGAAATATATTTAGTGTGTTAATATTTTTAGGTATAAAAATTAAAATATATTTTGAAGGGATCCAGTGCATATCTATCTTCAACCTCTCTTTCTGAAGCTCGTGGCTGGTCTTCAAAATGTTAGCTACATCGTTGCTTCTTTTTTTGCTATTGACGCAGTGATCTTCTTGAGGCTATCTGTTAGGAATCTTTTATTCGCTGGCGTGTTCTTGAGCGTTCTGATACTGTGTTTGACAGTTTTGAGTTTGGTGGTACTGAATGGAGTACCATTTTTCTATTGGAATAGCCAGGGTTTCTTTGTCTCCGTTTGTCTCTCAGTGAATGATAACTTCTGCGCCTCCATCCTCTGTGCCGCTCTTCGCCGATCCGTCTGTGTAGATCATAGTGTCCACCGGCTCAAGAGTCTTCAAGTATTCTTCCGCTTTGTTTTTGTGAATCTCGGCTCATCGGTTCGCAGGGATCTCCCTCCAATAGCTGTAGCGATCTTGGTATTAGTGTTGGTGTATTAGTGTATCCATGGTAGAATACCTGGTCAATGTTTTCATATTTGTCTATCTTACTGGCTTCAATATCTAAGTCTCTCTATTTTCTGTTGTTCTTCAATCGGTTCTTCTAGTTCTAATTAGCTATCTTTCCGAATGGGTCTTCCTCGCTCCCTCTCGTTTATCTTTGTACAATTATCTGGATAAGCACCTCTTTGTTCGCTTTCTCGGACCATGTACTAAAAACAATTGATTCGGATTTTTCCAGTGCAAGCTTCTGTTTCCAACTTGTCACCATTTATGCACTCTTCTGTATTCTGGTGCTGTAATGTCATAGCAAGATCGTCGGCAAATGGGTAGTCTTCGACTGTGTTTGGCATTTATTTAGTGATATATTTATTTATTTATTTTACATATTAGAAACAAGATAGATGATATGCAGGGACACTTCCTTGCAGACCTTCTCTAAAGATTGGTATCTGCTGTTACCATTGCCCTTCTATCTGAAAGAAATTGTCTCAACTACGCAATCATGCAATCATGCAATTCGGTATACCGATCCTGTAGAGTTTGACAATAAATCCTTTCCTCCATACCTTAGTGAGAATTCGTACAGCGTCTTCAAAATGCGTTTAGCAGGTTTTCATTCATTTCACCCGTCTTGGATTGATTCGATTGGATCACTATTCTCAGTTAGTTTTCGATGGATCTATCCGATCGGAATCCTGCTTGCATAGGAGAGTTATTTTCTGCAGTATGTAGTATAACCGCCCTCTATTTATGTTTTCGAGGAGCTTGACGATGTAACTAGTTAGGCTGATAGATGCCTAATTCCATTAGGTCTATGATCTTTTTGGGGATAGGTATAATGGTTGATTTTCTCCAGAGTACTGGAACTTGACCAAAGCTTCCACTTTATCATCGTCTCTAAAGAAGGTTTTCAGTCTGATCTCCTCTGTCCTAATATTACTAGTAGAGATAATGATGGATTTTCCTTGGGTTTTAGGTTGGTTCTTTTCGTCCATAGATTTGATTGTTTGTCATAGTTCTGTTGTGTCAGTGGAATTACTGAGTTTGCTATTCACGTAGTTTTCCCAATTTTCTTTTTTAGTTCTTTTATTATTCTGCAAATCTCCTTGCCCGTCTCCACCTATCTCTCGGGTCTTATTTCCCCTTGACCACCTTTTTTCCTATTTCTCTTCTCTTTTTCCCGGCTTCCTCAATTTTGTCGTTCCCGTAAGGTTTGGTGTTCTTTCTGTGTTCCTTCGAAATACAATTTCTCGCTTATTGGAGTGTTAGTGACCTTTTTCACCCGTTTGTCCACGGTTCCGATAATTTTATCCATGCTAGCTTCTGTAGTCTTAGTGAATTTGTTCCAATTGGCTTTTATCTCGTTACTAGCTCATTTTACAGTGAGAAGGGTCCCATCGGAAGTGTACCTCTGTCTCCTTCAGCCTAATCAGAAACTTCCAGATCTCATTTCTTAGTCCATCATCTTGTCTAAGATGATTCTTCTGGACGCAACTTCCACCTTCCTATCTCTTGTGATCCCTTCGGTGTCATCTGCATATAGGGAGGTAAAATAGTACAGTTCGTCCAAGGTATCAATAATAAAAAAAGCCTAAGGGTTGTTGTTAAAATTGATCCTTAAGGTAGTCCTTCTTTCGTGGTCCTATATATACCCTCACGAGTGCGTTCACTAAACGAACTCGTGTAGTTAAATTTGTAAGAAAGACTTTGATCCTTCGAGTAAAACATTGAGAAACCTTATAATTCTAATGTCTTCTAAATAAGTTTATCTCTCAAAGTTCTGCCGTACATGTTTGAGATGTCGATAAACAGAAATATACTCCAAAGTCCGTCTTGCATACAATCGAGTATTTCCAGAACTGTTCTTGCAATCCGTTCTTTGATGTTTCTTCTCTTTCTAAGGCCTGTTTGTATACCATATCCAATAATCAAACTAGGTTCTCTCTAAACATTCTCTCCATAAATGTAGCCATGCATGATAGTGATCAGATAGTGATCTGATAGTAAGACTGATAGTGATCGCAGCTTTATGTATATTTCTTTATAAAAATATCTCTATGAAATGTAACCTACATATTGCAACCAAATATAGAAAAGAAAAATAAGCTACTGAAGTTATACAACAGACCACGAATGCTGTAGTCAAGTATTCAAGACAATAGAAGTTAAGACTGATAAGTGCGAATCTGTTCTTCTTACTCAATGGGATAAAGAAGTTAATTCCAACATTGCCTTGATAAACAAGGAAAACCCTATTAAAACAGTCAGATCGGCAGCTTTCCTTGGTATGACATTTGACAGGCTTCTCCACTTTAGTGAACATGTCAATTTTATTAATAAGAAGAATAAAAGCGAGAATCCTCCAGCTCCAGTGCTCTTATCGGCAGAATAAAAAGAGCCAATCAAGATATTCTGCGCAGTTATATCCTCATCCTCGGTTGTCTGTCGAGTTCGACGAGGACTGAAAGTTCGGTAGTTATAAGACGAACTTAGCTTTATATATTATACAAAGATAATAAATATATATTGTCTATTGTCTATATTAAAGCTTGCTTAGACTATGCAGCTGGGGCTTGGATTCCACCACCAGAAACTTGAGATTACTTAGACAGAATAAGGCCCCTAGAATTATTACAAGATGTCCTCTAAAAGTCAATGTTGACAAGCTATTAGTGCAGAAACAATCTCATAACATAATTTTCCAATATAACACGTAAAAATAAGCATAAACTAAGAGAGACTCAACCAACCTCAACCAATAGAACATGAATATTGGCCTTGATGTTGACATGAACCACTGAAACACCTTCATTAACCGCCGGCGTAATAAAGCGTGAATCGGAAAGTGCGATCTTTTCAAAAGAAATCGAAAGCACTCTTAGTCGGACCCAATCAGTCCACATTTTTTAACGCGTACTATGACTTCTGGGCAACAAAGGGGAAAATAATACAAAATAAAATCACAAGCCACCTAATCTTCCACTATATTTAACACTATTATAAATAGATATTATTACTTGTGGCCGGTAGCACTCTAGTAAAAGAAAGAGAAATAAATATGAAAATTAACTAACGTTTTCAATTGTATAATACAATTGAAAACGTTAGCTAATTTTCATCTTTATTTTTTTTATTTTTTTTACTAGAGTGCTACCGGCCACAAGTATTAATATCTATTCTATATAGTGCACTCCACAATGTTTCAACGTATTTCCAATATATGTTCAAAATTTCATAAAAATTGCTTAAAGTTTAGGGGATGCAAATGAGTCCAAACTATAAGAATAATTACGAAAAAAATCGTTTTTACACCTAAATATTTCGGGTTCTACAATAGTTATGAAGATTAAAATTGGCAAGCTATTAATTTTCGGCGGATTAAAAATTATCATTTCAAAATATAAATTAGTTTTTAAACGGTACTTGTTTAAAAAATTGCCATTCCAGTAATTTTCTAATATACCTTACTGTACGTAGGTTGCTCGCATGAACTAACAACCCATTACCATAGGTTTAGATATCAAACCTACAATATTAAAATTTAGATAATGTTGTAAACCGATATTTTCTTACTTATAATAGGTATACCAATAATAAAAAATATAGATATTTTATATACATGTATGCATATATTATTTTTTTATTAATAAATAATATAATATAATTATATAGATACATATTATAATAGTCAAAATAAAGTTTTATTGATAATAATAATAGAAACCGATGACATCTCTCTATTTTTGGAATATAATAACGTCAACAAACGCAAACAATAAATAGCGTGAAAATGAACTTGTTTTTGTCCATAATATTGAAAAATTAAAATATATTTTCAGTTAAAATGAAGACCAATGAGAATCTCCTATAAAAAATGACATCAATGAGTTATAAATGACATATATATTTCACGGTTTCAGAACTATTTACGTATAAAAATTACAGTTCAATCAGTAAAGTTCGTAAATTAAACGATTTCTATACATTTCTGAAAAAGCACGTTTTGATATTCGTATATTTTTTTGTCAAGAGTACAGTCTAAACGATTGAGGTGAATAATGCATCGTTGAAATTGTTAGGAGACAGGAGAGTGCTTTTAATATTTCGGTTAATATGGATATTTTAAAAAACACACAATAACAAAAATTATAACCTTTATTAAAGTTTTATTAATACTATAGTGTTCATTCATTTCGCCCAAATTATTCGTGTCATCAATGGTGGAATTATATAGAAATTAGAAATACCAACTTATTGATCATAAAAATCCTTCCAATGTAAATTGTAATTTTATGTATTCATATAATTTAAAGTGTTATAAAATGTAAATATAAATTGTTGTTATAAACATATAAATTTATACATTTTTTGGAACATAACTATATAGACGCCTAATAAAATTGGCCAATTGTTCTCCTTGAAGTTAAAAACTAAAGCTGGTAGAATTTCTCAAGCTACATCGCTGATGCTGATGTTCTTGATCATAGAATAATTATACATTGTGTAATTACTCTATGTTCTTGATTTTACGATACTACAGAAGAATCCCCACTATAAAGCTATTGCCGCCAACAGGACCGTAGTGGAAATGAGTTATGACCCCTATAGTGCCCAAAGTGTCGAGGGGCCCTGAGACTCTCGTGCATTGGTTTCTGGAACGTCCGAGTACAGCGTACACGCTATATAGCATTTTTGGGGTACCAATTCTACCCCAATCCACATTTATGGACACCCCAAGGAGCTGGTGGCATATGCGCATTGGGACAACCGAGCTTTTTTGGTGTCAGTATAATCGTCAAACGCTTAAGAGCAAAATGCACCTCAGTTAACTTTTTTTATAGTTTCTAGATACTTTTTGAAAAGGATCAATTTCTATGAAAAAGTGTTCCATCTTATTGTTATAATCAAAATAAAAACTACAATGTCTCAAAAATAATAGTTAAGAAACGACTTCTCAAATGCAAAAAGTAAGAATAATGTTGATGATACATAGTACAGCCAGTGAAGAAATTGCTATTAAAAAACACCAAGATATAACTGCTGCAAAGTTTGTTGTTAGAAATGAATAAATAGATCAATAACTAACATTTGAATATCTAAACTGAACATTTTATAAAAATACGAGAACACAAATTAAGAAAAAATACTTAGCAATAGTGTAACTATTGTAACAATGTATTCATGGGAGTTTTATTGCTTCTGTAAAAATATAACATTGGCAAGATTTTTTTTATCGGAAAATACATTTGTAGCATAAAATTGAACTTTTCAGAAGAATCGCCCGAATTTGTAGCAATAAAATCAGTACACCTGTCTTACCTAGCAATATGTTACGAAATATAATTGCCGATTTTAAGTGAAAGTGAAACTACACTTTAGGCAGAACGCCACATATATATGAGAAATCAAAATGCAACTATTTCAAAGTAAATAGGAAAATTTTGATATGGTAGAATATTTAAAAAAAATTTTTTTAATGTTGACATTTCCATATTCAAGCGCTTACACAAAAATCCACAGAATTGTATTTTGTGAGATTAAGATTTATTAAAGAAATAAGTCATATTAACGATACCTTATGTCAAATTGTATTGCACTATTTCATGATTTTACACAATTTAGAGATTTTCATTTACGTTCTACGCATAAAATTCTTTGGATAATTTTATGAATTTTCCAGTTTATATACAGAGAAGTCAAGAATTCCCCACGACTTTGGATTGATGTGTTTTATGTAATTATTAATGACATTTTTAAACATTAAACGAACGACAATGATGAAGGTCATGAAAGACTAGAGATACAGAAGTTAGAAAACAACAAAAGTGCAGTTCTTATCTCCAGAGGACCACGAGATGCGTGTTGCTTGCTGTCATGAAATTTTGACGATGTGCGACGAATAGATCATATTTTTTTCACCGATGAGTGTGCGATGTATTCCGGAGACAAAGGCTATAGGCAGACTTGTAGGGTGGAGTAAGGCTAACCCATATTTTTACTAGCAAGTGAGACAAAATCCGTCAAAAGTGATGATCTGAGCGGCCATGTCTGCTCAACATCTGATAGGACCATTTTTCATTGATGGCAGTGTGACAGCTGATTCCTATATTCATATGCTACGAACTGA
>JAYRBW010088816.1:0-21775 GCA_036023295.1 Invenusta paracnida
AAATAAATATAAGAAATGAAATCTACAATTTATTCGATGAATTTTAATATATATTTTTAAAATGTATACATTCAAAATACATGAGTCGTTTCTCTATGTGTACTCTATGGTATAAATATGTAGTATATCAACTTGGCATTGCACTTTCATATACGAATACTTAATATTTTGTAATGCACTGTTAATGAATATTTGAATATATTGATTACAATTTTTTATTTAAACTAAAATCAATTCTGTTTTTCAAAATCGATTTATTTTTAAATTTATAGTTAGTTATAGGAAAAAGTTATCGTAAAGGATGTAAAATAATGTAACAGTAGGTTTATAGATTATAATTAATTGGCATTCATTAATTGTATGAATTGATATTTTCTGTTACCCAACTTATATCTAGGACCTATAACATACTGGAATTAATCATACGTCGCGCACTTTTTGTGCCAAATGAAGAAGATATTGACCCCCTACAAGACTCGTGTAGATACCTATATAAATAAATTGAAATATAAACATTGCTACCATGTGAACCGTCTTAGCGGTTATTTAACATAGAGGGGGCTTATATTCCATAATATACACATTCTGAAATGAGTGTCTGTCATGAATTATTGGATTTGACGGGCTGGCTGTGTTTACGTAAGGGTACAAAAAATAGACGTACCAGGTCAAAATAAAGGCGAGTCCGGGTGTAGGCAAAACAAAAAAACAGACATAAAGGATATACACAGGTGTTAAATAAAGAAACCTTACTACACATTGAAACTATATTTGGTATGTTATACCTACCCTATGTGCCTATGCATATTTAGGTACTACAAGCAATATTAAATGATTACGACAGAGCGGTGAGATTGGTCGCGTTTGCCTGCTACATATTGGAGGATCAGAGTTTCGATGACTTCTGCTTGTAGATCGTTTACTATCCCCACGACTGAGGATAATATGCGATGAATGGAAGATTGTTATTTTTACTACACTGGGTGAGACACTGGGTAAGTTGGTTGGTTATACTACCTTCTAATCGTTTCTTAGTTATGGCCTGGGAAGATAGGGCAGATAGTTAGTAAGTATATGGGTACCCACAGCCAGTAGGGGAGAAGGATAAGATGCAGCCAGGGACATATGAAGGAATACATTTTATTTCTGGTTCGAATACTATAGCTAAGTATAGATGACGCGACGAAACGAGACGAGGCGAAAAGTATTTGGTAGATTTATCTGGGCATTATATGGGTATTGATTCCATCTGGCAGATCGGGCGGTTGCCGGAGCAGTGGTTGTGGTGGTGATTGTATTGGGGGAGAGAGAGGTTTAACTTGATCCCTCCAATTCCCTCTCATCTCTTCCACTCCTCTCCCCTCCCCTCCGACCCTCCAACCGTCTGGCTCTCTGGCCGGTTGGCAAAAAGACTAGTGTTAAGAGACTAGTCGAGCGAACCCACATGGAACGAAGTATAGGTATATAATATGCAGCAAAAGCGCCAGGAAAGAATCTTTCAAGTCGCAGTACCCAAGTTGAGAAAATGTGAAGGCGGCACTAAAAACCTTGACAGATGCTTCCACACTGTCCCGTTTGTGGAATACCCTCTACCCCCTCCCTTGATGATTTGCCCTTATCTTTCATTCACTATACATCAAGAATTTTGACAATGTCTGAGACAAAAATTCAACGAACGGATCCAATCTCTCGCGAGCGAAAAGAGAGGGAAGAGAGGAATCATTTTCTTATTCTATGCAAGATTGGTATAAATCCGACATGAGCAAGACATATCTAGGTTCTCCAGCCAAAAGGAGGTATTTCTTTCTCCTCTTCAATTTTCTTCCCTTCTCATCTACAAGCAGTGTATTCGTTCAATCTTCGCCACTTCGTACAGACCACATTGAACACTGGATAAGTCCCGCTAGCCGCTTCTACCACCAGCCAACAAAGGTCGACCAGTACAAGAGAAAGCGGCAGACTCCCCTCTCAAATATGGTGACGCCCAGAAAAGGGAAAAAAGGCGGGGGGGGGAGGGGAGTGGGAGAATGAAGTAGAGATAGACACAAGCTGTTCTGAGGATTCCATTTCCTTTATTTAAGCCAATGAGCGGCGAGAACTTGGTATATGTACAGAAACACACGTTCCTTCCCTCCTCCACCACCCCCGTTCTCTCTCTCTCTCTCTCTCTTTTTCTATATACTGATTTGTATTTATGATCCCCCAGTTTTGGCACCGAATTCCTTTCTGGCATGTCACAGCAACTCCGCAGTACAACGAACCAACCCAGTCGAGCCACATGCACACAAGCCGCAAGAGGTTCACACTCCTCATTCAAGTCAGGGGGATCGGGGAAGCAAAGGGCATGTCTTCTTCCCTTCTTCGCGCTTTGTTTCTCTGTATTCTGCACGCTGTTATAACACGAAGATAACCCCTCGTGAAGGAGAGCAGACTCGTCAAAACTTTGGTAGCACTGACGAACGAGCACGGTTCAAGATCCTCTCCTTGATTTCTCTGCTTTCAGTACTTCCGTCGCTGTCTAGTAAGCGTTTTGGTTCCTTCCTTTAAAATAGACTGCGTCACCAACACCACCCGAAGAAGTACTCGTTGTCGAAGACTTTCTACAGAAAGTGGGGTAGGCTTCGAAAGATGTGTTCCAGCGAAGGCTGGGTCCGCGAGACGTCCGACTTTCAATCCAGCGCTTCCTCGGCTGCCAGTGTTACAATTGAAGGACAGCTGAACTAAGTAAGTGATAACTTAATTGTTTCGTAATATAGGTATATTAATTATAGTAGGTACTGTGAATAATTCACACTCATGATACAAATGTACATACAAGTAAAATTTTAATTAAAATAATCCACTGAAATAAATCATTTAAATTGCCACTTCCATATACTTAAGATTAATTATTCGTTTCAATGTTAATTAAAAATGTGTTCATGCGATATTGTCCAATGATTTTTTAAATAGTTTTGATGGAACTTATCTAAAATTTTAATATTCCAAATCACGTGGATTTCATACAAAATTTTGGTATTAAATATTTTTTAAAGAATAAAGGAAATCAGTAACAATAAAATATTAGATTCTAACCTGTATAGCGATAATATTTTAATCAGGATTAATTTGAAATAATCCACTGAATATAAGATACTACATAATTATATACATATTTAAATCTAGTACGCTATGAAAACGTAAAATCCAAAATCGAATCCTATAAATGTGTAGGATTCTTATTTATCTGTCACTATTTTCGGGAGAGGGGATATTGGATATAATAAAACAACTTCTGAACTTCGCTAATCTTCTTCCTACATACACTTGCGTAGGTACCTATACATTTAAGAGATGTTTGAATTGATTGGAGGTTTGAATCAATATAATAGATATAATCAGCTGATGTCTACTGGGACACGCCGGAGTTGGCAGAAAGATAATATAATTCACCTAAATGCATATATATGCGGAGCTGAGGCTCATTAACTTGGTCAAAGTGGAAATGGCAGTAGGTATTACTAGGCAGAAAAGCAATAATTCCTGCCACAATAAGTCAAATATATATATATTACTTTGGAGATAATTCTCTATATTGCTACAAAAATGTTTAAGTTTCTGCTGATTAGAAGTTTTATAATCATCCAATTCGTACTTTGTAAATTTATTGGGTAAATCTGCACAAAATCGTTACTCTTTTATTACATCCTTAATGGTGATGTCTCTAATTATTATTGCAAAGGTTATCTATATCTATCTTGTTTATTTATATTACCTGGACTTAAGTCTAGCAGTAGGAACTAATATTTCCAAACTATTTTATAAATATACCGTAGGAATATTAAATACACTATCCTTTTTACGGATAAATACTGCACGAAGGCGCCAATATAATATATATAATCTGTATTTTTAACCGAAATTCGAATCCCCATGTATATATAAGCTGTATATGTACCTATGTATGTCTAGAGCTTAGATAAGTGAAGTTGCAGATTGAATCCCCGTATTGTAAGACAATCTTTTCAATATGGCAAACTCCGCCAGATGCTAAAACACGGCAATTCCAACATGTAAACATTTCCTTCTTCAATATTCGTAAAAGCTAAAACTAGTTCAATTGCCATATTGAATGCAAAAAAAGGCACATCCCCATTTAAGACAAATTTCCGGTATTCATACATCTGGGCGCAGACAAGAAAATTAAATCACTCGACATAGCATTCTGTTTATTTTTATAACTAAAAGGCTTATAATATAACTCCAGCTGCTTTACCTAAATAAACTCCGAAGAAATTATTCTTCGATTAATTATCATTTATGAAAGTAATATCGTGACATCTTCCAGCGGGTTAAACGGCTTGAAGTTTGGACGAGAATGGGAATATACAAGGAGCTCTTTTTTACAACACATACGATGATCTGAAAGGCTGAGATACTTTATCGAGAATAATTTAAGAGGAACAGTTTTTCAGTCGTAGTTGAAGAGCGGTATTATTTTCTAAACGAGTGATTTTCTTTTCTCACTAGAAATAATTTTCGAAGATTCGAAATTCTTATATTATAGGTTAAGAGCTGCATTCTACGCCATACCAATTTTTTCTTCTATACTAAAAAATAAAGATTTACACTCATCATTTTTACGATTTCTTAGCTCAATTATTAAAAAAATAAATGAGTAGTCTTTATTGGATTGGCCGCCGGTATTCTTAATTTTATTCGTGACAATCTGCTCGCACCTAATAAGGTTCAAATTTGCTTCAAAATAACACCAGCATGACATCATTACTTCATAGCATAGTCAATGTGCTTCTTGAATTGTGTTATATGTATTATGAAGTCTTCCAAACTATATATAATATGTGCTTTCAAAGAGTTAAAACAAAAGTATTCTATAGGCAGTTAATTTCCGATAATTTTTTTGGTTTATAAGTTTACATTTATGAGACATAAGACAGCGCATCACTGATTTAAAAACATGATCTGCCTTTATATATTTCAAGATTGCTTGGTATAGGGTTACGTATAACTATTGTTACTAATAGCTATTAGATTTTTACCCTATTTATATAAATATGGTAGGTATCGACAATTTATTTATAGCATATAACTCAAATCAGTTAGGAAATCGGAAAATATTACTGTAATTTTTTCAGTAACAATGGGAAAAGATAGTCGAAAAGATGGTAAAACTATAAAGTATAGTGTAAGAAACTTCAGCCCTTTATGTGAAATATTAATCGTAAATAAAGGAAATCTGATCTTAACGGCAGAGAATATATTTTCTTCTTCAACATTATAGTACGCCTGTTTCTTTGTCTGCATATATATATACTGTAGGAAAATCTCTGAATACATTCTCAATGCAAAGATATTGAAGCACATTGAACTTATTTGTTGAATACTATTTGACCCAATAATAGTATAGATATATTATATTCATATATGCTATATCGGAGATCTTTGAAATATTCAATTTGAGTATTGCAATTATTCTCTTCTCACAGTTCGTACAAAAGAAATATATATACATACTCTCTCTCTGAGGTCGCACGCGATGGAACAAATCTCCACATTACTAAATTCTCGCTATACACAATGACAAACCTGAAGTTCTCTCAGGGTATAGGTACACATATGCCTATAAACTATAGGCATGGTTTTATATATATATAAGGACCCAATGAACTGACACTTAGACTGTTAATTCAGCCTTTTACGCAAGGAGTTTCCTGTGCATTGCACAACATGATTTATTTCCCAATAAAACCGGTTACATACAAGAGACAATGAAGATTTATTTCTTTTATTGAGCTGTGGTAGACAGATCAACCATAATTCATACTTCAGTCCGTTTAGAATCCTAGGTTTTTATGCATTATTAATAATATTACAGTAGATATATGTACATATAATATACCAGGAAATAATATATATCCAACTGGTTGTTGAATTAGCTTCTCTTTGGGAGATTAAATGCCATGTTTGCCGTACATCTGTGTCCACACGTGTTAACTCAGGAAAGAGATAAACTAACCGATCTATACATTCACAGAGACATTAAACCCGTACTTTCCAGAGGAGACAAACTATAAAATCACTGAGAAAGGATAGAGGACTGAGGAACATACCGTGTTTTGCCTTTAAAGGAGAGTAAGGCAATTTACCCTTCTTCTTCCAACTGTGCCAGACAGCTTTAAGACGCTTGAACTTCGTCATATAATACGCTTTATTTTGCGGTGCTGTGTATGTATATGTGACACATTTCATGCAAAGATCTATGCGATAGTCTCATGTTTTAATACCTCTCTTTGTTAGCTTACTAGTCAAGTAACTTGGGTATAAATTGTGGCATATTTGGTTGGCTTCTGTCCTATATTATACAACCACCGTAGCAAACCAAATGTTGCAAAAGTAAAATTAAGTCAACATCGATATATTTTAATATTATATATAGTATATGATCGACTGTCTAATGATTGTAAAAGGAAGACTGGCTGCGGAACCTATATAAGTGAAACATCAAATATGCATTCTAGAAGTTAAGTTTGCTGTTTGAAAATATGCGTACAATACTGAAAAGTCATTTTCTGATGCCAAATAAAAACGCGGAATATTCTTTGAAACTTTATAAATATTTGTTCTACCTATATATCATTAAGTCAAGAATACATTAAGAAACATACTGTTTAAAATATTGCATTATTTCTATAATTATTTCATTGCTTTCAGAGATTCAGTACTTATTAGTTTTTCCTAGATTTTGAGATATTTTAAAATAAATCCATCGCCTTAAAACATATCACATCTCTCAATTCTTTCATTTAAATCTTCTGGTATAACAATTTACAAAATATAACTATCTTTAGTTATATCTCTCATGTCTATTGTATATCAGGAAAAATCACTAACATTAACTCACTCATCAATTTGAGTGTAAATAAAATATTTGTATTTCAAACATTTTATCAATAATAAAAATTATTTCACGATTAATAAATCTGTATTAACTCTATATTCTTAGGCATGTTGCGTAAACTTGAGCTTTTTTAAATTTAAATATATAATAAATTAATGATTTATTAAAACAATAATGTATTATATTCTTGTTTTTTATATTTATATTTCTTTCAAGTTTATTGGATAACATTTTAAGAAACTTTGAAAGGATCAAATAATCGCAAGAAATTTCTATTTTCTTTCAAAGAAATATAAAATTAATAAAATAATGAAATTAAAGAAATTAGTTTTATTCCGAAATTAAAGTTTTGGGGTATTCTTTGAAAAAACTTGTTTTCCTTTTCCTAAAATGCAACGAATAAATAGTGTATAGTAATATATATATATACAATCTTGTCAATTCTTAAACTACAAATGATCAAATTTTATTTTATTTCAGAGTTTTTTTTTCTAAAATAATACTAATCTTTTGTAGCCTTTCACTTGCAACAACCATAATAATTAATTGGAAATAAGTTGTCTGTTTCTTGTCAGATTGTCAGATTTATATTTGTGTCTAAACCATAATTACCCAGTTTTGATGCAAATTAAACAAACGTAATTGTCAGAAAGTTTGTAATCTGTAAACTATCAGTGCGGCTTAATAATAATAATTTAGTGACTTAAAAGACAGAAAACAATTATACATATATGTATTATATGTAAGCTAACAACCATTTAACGTCTTTTCGCGCAGTATATAAATAAATTCATTAGACTATCTTCATCTTTATTTGCGTATAATTTATTGGAGTGTTCGTTACACTAATAAAAACAAATGTAGAAAAACTGAAAGATTCTGCCTCCTTTCTGATAATACAATACTGCATGCTCTATCTTTTATGAACATAAATTTTAGAATTGAAATAAATTGACATCTTGTCAGACTGCTGTTAAATCTATGTTCCGAATTAAAAAATATTTTGGTTTATAGACACCCCATATTATACATTATAGCCTGCATTTTTTCCCCCTGGAACACCAGCTATGGGTGTATACCTAAGCAGTTTCCTACCACGAATTGTTTTACTTACTTACTTACTTTACATATGAGCCTCCACCACTACCTACATGGTTGTTATAGCAACTGCTTCAGTAAAACATTCTCTTTTTCGATAACCTGCAGCTCTGGTAGTATAACCTATATTACCACCAAGAAGGATATATATAATAGAAAAAAACTATGTTTTCGTCTTTCTTGAGTATTTCAGAGAAATTACATCTATATTATAATTCGTACATTTAGTTAAATATGTAATCTTTCTCACAATGCTTTCTGTCATCCTATTGTAAAATCGATTATATTGATAGATCATTGGTTGAGATCGGTAGGTATGAGTAGACATATAGATCATTGGTTGAGATCGGTAGGTATGAGTAGACTTATACCACTCTTTTCATTGTTATGAAAATAATTATTTTACGAGTTTAGTTATATTGCCTCCTAACTAGGAACTGTTGATTACATTTTAAAGGCATTTAAGTTAAATAATGAGGACTGGAAACACAGCAATAGAACGGATAACAAAATATTTCCAATTTAAATGATACTATTTTAAATTATAATCAATTTATTTAAAGCCATAAAAATAGGTTGTTTTAGTTTTGACATCTTCTTTTAAATAGTTAATTTATTTTAAACTCGTTTAGAATTTTGCAAATTAACAATCGTTATTATTCACATCTTCAGTTTAATAATTTTATGTCTTATGCTGAAATTATGTCTAATTATGAAAGTGCACCAAATTCAATGTATAAAAGAAGAGACATTGATGAGACAAAATGAAATATCTTAATGCCAACACAAAGTTTTATAAAAATACAAACATTTTAATCATGTTAGAATACAATTTACCTTTTGTAAGTTAATAATATACTTTGTTTTGCATATTTAAAGTTAAAAAACTTTGCCAATAAGTTCCTACAACATATAAATTAACCAACGATTTACATCAAATAAAAAGTAAATATTTAAAACGGCCATATCTCGGTAACTAAAAACTTGACGTGACCTTGAAACTTTGGAATCGACTAGAAACCAGAATTGTTGCCATTATTCACATATCTCCATTAGCAACAAGTCATTTAAGGTCAAATAGTGAAATTTTTTTATTATTTTTGTCAATTTTGATTATTAACAATATTTGACCTTAGATAACCCTGTTGCTAATGGATACCTAACAAAATGGCGCCAACTATGGATTCTGATAGCCCCGTGATGGCCTCTAGACGATTCCAAAGTTTCAAGGTCACCGGTTGCCATGGTTACTGAGTTATAGCTTATGGGAGAATAACACGCTAAAGAGTAGGAGCGTCTTATATCTACGAGTCAGACTATTAATTGCCACCCTCTCATATATGTACATCTGTTTCACATACCAAAATGTCAACACCCATATGTGAAAATAATTCCACAACATTTGTGCTTTAACAGTAAGTGTAAAAAAAGAAAAGATTTACCAATAAATAAGCACTAATGCTTCACATCATGGCTGTTTGACACCTATCTTCCGTATAAACTCAGTTCTGAGTGGATAACAAACAACCTACATAGTACAGACTTTGGGTGAAACATTGTTATAAAGGTAGCCGCCTTTGTTTAAGAAGGATTCCTTGAGGCCTATTTATTAAAGAATTCCTCATTATAATACTTATAATACCTACTTGTTAGTCTCGAAATATTAAATATCGACAAAGTCCACTTAACAAAATATTGTCATATGTATATCTAACTATGATTTGCATGTTTTATCTTTGATAAATATGTACCTACAATAATATTTTCACCTTTAACTAAATTCGTCGCTTGATTAAGAAACAAATATATAAGCTATATGTGCACGCTAAGATGCCCCACCCTATATAATGCTGCCTTAACACACAGGGAAAGAAAGAGACATTACAATGCAGTGTATAAGGTGCAAATACTTGAGATATAATGGGATTGGAAGTTTCCCCTGCAGACTTACCGTACCTATCGTCTTAGGAACATGAGATTCTCCTACACTGCATCGAGGGGTACTATAAGCACATACATACAGAGGTCTACTAAGAGGTGTATTACAGAGCTGCCGATTGTATACATAATATAGTAACTACAATTGAAATGTCTCTTGGAGATATAAATAAGCAGCAATATGTAAATGTGCATTTTCGTATATAGGTAGGTATAGGTATATATATATTATACTCAGTCGTAAGTTTATATACTATAGATATTGCTTGGGTTCTGTATCCTGCATGAAACAGGATGTTACTCTCGATATACTAAGGGCGTGTTTGTATTATCGCGTCATGTATTTCGGGGTGTGGTCGGCGCTGCAAGGTATTGCCTAGGAGAGACACGATAATAATGGCATTCAGGTACACCGGTTATACACCCCATTGTGTACCTCACCTGTGTACCTATCTAATGGTTGAAAGAATATGCGTTTGTTCTCACAATGAATCCTACACATTTATGTCATCAGAACTTTTCACTTAAAAAAAAGCAAAATAGAATTATTACAAGTTGTTTGAGAGAACTGTAAGCAAAAAGGATTTTTCAATCTTGTCATATTAATTGAGAAAGTATTGTTTATTGCCCTATATATTTTAAAACTTCGTCACCGTGTATTTTAAATCAGTACTTTTTGTTTAGAACATTTAGCATTAACTGTTACCCAGTTATAATTACACTAAAGCTTTAAATTGTGTGGAAGGAAAGGATTATTTCGACGGAACAGACTCAATTAAACACGTACACGTCAAATTCTTTCTTACCGATAGCATTAGCCCACTGAGAAGTAAATACAAAAAGCTAAAGAATACCAAGAATGCTGTATTTGTAATATTCCATTCCTAAATTACATCAGCTATTTGAGTGAAACAAAAAGTTATGAAGTATAATATTGCCCTGAATATTGATCTTCATATTTAATATAATTTTAGTTCTAAAACATGACAGCAGCAATACCGTTGGCAAATGAATATAGAGCTTTATTTCAATCGTTTCAAACCTTGAATTTTACTTACACCTATGTACATACTAGGAATGTTATCTTCGTTTAACAAGCAAAAAATTGTGACAAAATTAGCCAATAAGACAGAATATTGTATGTTTTTATAACTGGACGATTGATTATAGTGATATCAACTAGGCGTCACTGTATATATTTTGTCTCGCTGTATGGAGCACATTTATTCATAATTTCGGAACTACATCAGCCCATGTTAAACAGTGGCTAATTACTAACTAACACACTAAAAACAACAATTAAATCCTACTATTGATATTATAGCTATAAGGGTTACCTGCATACGTATCTCTTTATAGCACCATTATTGTAGTTTGAAATCTATCAGAAAATACACACCCAATAATTAAAATTAATTAATTAATTAATTAAAACACACAGAATCATTTTTCGAAACACAACCGACTTAATTAAGACTCAAAGCTCCTCGCCATCTCGTGTCATGATCATAATGTCAACTTAGTGCACAAGCAGCATAGGGAGAAGGATATACAAAATTAAATTGATAATTTAGAGGTACGATACGTTGAGTTTTGGTATATCCTGCCGAGTATACATCATGCCCTATCGTTTCATATACATATACACTCGGCAAAGGTGCTGAGCTTCAGCTGTCGTCACCTTTTTAACAAGACAGATTTAGACCTGAGATGTTTTTGTCGTTGCCTAGGAAACCTATAAAACAAACTATTATAGGGCGCATTAGGAGGCATTTCGTCTTGAATTTATTATATTGTTTCTGTTCGTTTGGCTTGATATATGAATGTGATATAAGCCCGTTTCTCAAAGTCTGGTATATCATCAGTGTACTTCAAAATATCGTCAAGTAGATTATCAAAGTTTTCGTCTTTTTGTTGAATGAATTTATGAGCTAACAGGCGACCCATCCGATAAGGCTCATTGAAAAATTCATTAGTGTTATCATTTTGCGATAACCTTATGAAGGTAACGTAGTTTTCTGATTAGAAATTAGGGCTAACTTACGCTTGTGGTATACAATAGCTACATTACATAGGTAGGTATAGGTTTGATAGGGAAGACAGATAAATTCTAAGATGGGGTAATCACAATACAACAATCAGTATATCATTTGTTCTTTCTTTTCCATAAAATTATGTCGAAAGAAAATTAAATGAAAACTATTTTCCTATAAATTCAGTACTTTAATGTGAGCCATCTTTTTTTTAATTGAATTGTGATATTTGGAAATTAAAATTGTTCATTTATTATTGCAGTTTGACATTAACTAGATATATTTATTTAAACAGCTCTATACTAAATCGATGCTATATATCACACCCTAGGTATACGGGGTAGTTCAATGACGTAACTAATTGTTTAGTATCTAGCGCTATTAAATATATGTTGCATCTTTTTAAACTTTCCTATGAAAATTCGATTTACCATCCCTTTACTGAAAATCAATGTTCGACAAATTTGAAAAATATTTTAATATTGAATAAGTGTTGTCTGTTAATTTAGCGATAAACAAGAAATAAAACGTACATTCTCTCGTTAGTCAAATTTAGAATTTGTATTTATTTAAAATTAATTCTAAACCTTTATAAATTTTTTAAATTCGTCAACTATCGAATAACTGGTCAATATTCTAATTCGATTATTCTATGGGTCAACTTGTGCCCATTTTATGTCACTGATGAGTCATATATTGTTATAAATATTGTTGCTATCTTAACAAAATGAGATCCATTTATTTTTTTTATTTCTCTTTCTCTCATTTCCCCATTCTCTCTCTCTGCAGTGTCCAAAGAAATATTCTTCTGTCATGAGTGAAGTGGTGAAAGTGTCAAGTTCGAGTGAGACCTCCCTGGGAACGATAATGGACATCTACCAAATTTTATTTTATTCCTTACAAAATTCAAATCATAATCGAGGTATCCTTCTGCAGGTTGAAAAACACCGATATATATATACGTTTAAATTAAAAAATCTTCACCAGTAAGGTTTAATCGAATTTTTAGTAGCAATTAAGTAATAATGAAATATTATTCATAGATTTAATTAAGGTATAGTTTATATAAAAAATCGACAATTCCAATTTATGACTAATCGATTGGATTATAGGTACTCATTGGACAACTTTAAATTAATATTTCAATATCCCATTCAAGTTATTCTTTCAATAAGCTTATTATGCTATCTATATATTAATTTATACCCTACGATATAGCCAGGTAACTACTATAATATATTAGCTCTTAATTTACAAAATTCAATACATTTTCTGTATAAAATTAAAACTATATAATTCAAATCCCCCCTAAATCCCTATGGCACCTCTTAACATTATGCCCCCCCCCCTGCCTTTAAAATCTTCCTACGTGCCTGCTCTGTACCTAATTAACTTAATCACTGCTTATAAATTAGACAAAGCAATCATTGATTAATTATGCATTCTGCCATAAAATAGGTAGAATGAACCAACCTCAGGTATGAAATCGTTTAAAACATGTTTATGAAAGCTCGTATTTTTTATTTACTTTCTATCTTTAATTCTTAAACATTTTCCATAAATTAGCAGCGGGTTCATTTGAGGTAACATATTGATTTATTATTGACTTTTAAATATTTGACCTTGCAGGAGATTTCACAAACGGTCGCATAATGGTTGCCTAGCAAGTAGGTACAAAGTATGAAGGTCATTATGACTTCTTAGTTACAGATATAAAGCCATTTGAAATAGATATTTCCTATTCCATGTAAAGTTGGCGTAAAATTCTGTCGCTGGAACTTCTATGAGGCATTCTGTAGGTATTCATGGTGAGTCACCAATAAGACACTTGATATTTGAGGAAAACCCGATGAATGGGGAACACTTTTCGGTTAAAAGAATTGGTTTGCAACAGTATTGCGGATGACTCTATGGATCAAATTTAGGACGAATGTATCTAATTTTCTTCGATTGAAGGGAGTACCTAAGCATGACTGAGTGCAATGTAACAAATAGAAAGGGATCCAATGTGTGGGGAATGCAGGGAACATTGAAGAGATAGCGGGAAAGGATAGAGCTTTAGATGAAGTAAACATCAGATAAGTGACGCAGGTGTGTTTTCTCGCATGGGGAATTCGTTGGAGAGGCTGTTTCCATGGAGATATCAGAACTCGGAGGACTAGTGATATTTGGTTTATGTAGATCGGCAATTCATATTAGTAAATGTCCAGATCGAGCACTCCGTGAAAAAGTCTGAAATAGGAAGGGCCAAACGAGTCCTCGTTCCGAACTGTAAAAATGACCAAAACCAGACCAAAGTCAGTCTTATAAGCACCACTCAAATTGTAAAACACGCTGCTATTTGTCTAAAACTCTCCAGGTCTTCCAAGTGGCTATAGAAAGAGAGCATTCACTGCTAAAACCCTCAGAAAATATTGATCTCAGAAATGCTTAAATTACTGCTTGAATTAGGTAGACTTTTGGTTTAAATTTGGGTTGCATATTACCTATATAAAGGATAGGAAGAGCGGAATGAGAAAAATCAATTTATTAGTTTGCTTATTTTACTTTTAATACTTAAAAGACTCTTCCTTTCTTTTTTAATTATTTCTTTGTTTAATTTCAATAAACAATAATCTTTTGGTAATTCATATTCTTGTACCAGAATACAATTAAATGACCTCTCATTTTCCTTTCAGGATGATATTTGATTACATAAATGGTAATTGCCTTTGATTATACTTTTCAGCACAAAAAGCGAATTATTTAAATTTTCATAAAATTACAGTGCAGCATCGAACAAATATGTATCATCCAAGAAAATTCTGTTTTGCTTTAAAAATTCCTCCAAAATTCATAATTCTATCATTTTTCATAGGTAAATATATTAATATTCCCAAAGTTTCAACTGCCAATGATCAACACCCGAATGGATGACCCGATGAAGCGGAGGAATCGATAGAATTACTTCGATCGACTATTGATTACACACCTGTTGCGCACAATACCTTAACAATCTGATGTCTCATTCAGCCTCCTGTGTTGTTTATAATGGACGGAGATTTGTTAAGGGCTTGTCACAGGTCCATGCGTCCTATTGGTTAATCACCAACAGCCAATCAGAAGCCAGAGATTCAACACCTTTTTTTCACACAGTGTCAGAGTCATGAGATGTTACATTATATATGTATGTTACATCTAGACTGGCATTCTACTGAACTACCCACACGAGTCTGGTGTCAGTATCGGTAACATAAAACAATTGACTATTTTATACATGTAAGATACCTAAATAGAGGCTAAAATTGATAATATTTCGGTTCTTCCGATATCACTGTTGAATAATGAATTTCGCTGCCAATTTTAAACCATATTTTTATTTCCTATTTATCATTTCATATTAAAGACTTCCAATTTAGAATGCCAGTCAATTATATATTCATGACGACTGCTCTGATTAATGTATTTATATCAATTTATTTTATTTTAACCTACCTTAGTGCTGTATACGTATATATTTAATAACACACTTTTGAAAGTATTTATTACACCACAATAGCGGTGTAGATGCATCAACACTTTTAGAGTTGTATTCACAATGCAGCTTACCTGAGTCTCGTACGATTAAAAATCGATAAAACTATTGAATAAGTAATATTCCGTCGTATACCCACAGTTTTATTTACTATATTTAGCGTTAGGATAAAATTTGATTAACCGAATAAGTAACATGTATAGGATCAAGATTTTATCTTGTATCTTCCCAAGCTGTATAGGTATATCGACCCATTCTAATCTGCAGAAATCTTAAGTCAATATTGTTGTTATTATTATTATTATTGATCAAATAAATCAGGGGGTTTAATCTCATACATAAACACTTTCACAATATGTCCACTTGTAACTGTGGGTATAATTCGGTTGCACCACACTCATGATTTCAGCTCGAGCCTTGCTCTTCTAGAAATCTTTGTGGTGTAGTAACTATTCTATTATCTACCGCTATTCATAAAACGTTACCATCTGTTTCCTTGGTGTGTATATGTTTATGCAATGCTTAAACTATGACAATGATTTACTATTCATAGCTACAATTAAATACACTGTTATCTACTTTTATTGATCTCCTCCTTAGAGGCATCATGTCATTCCGTCTCCATGGTGATGTTGTAACAATATCAAGCAACAGTGTGCTTTTTATGATATATAATTAAATAGTAAAATAATAAAACTGTTAATTTCAATAATGATACAAAAAAGTGAATAATATGATAAAAGGAAAATTTACTTTTGATAGTCACAAAGAAAAGAGAAAATCCATCAATTAGCATAAAACTAAATGGCTCAGACAACGAGCTCTAAATGTGTTATGTTGCTTTATTTTATATTATCGGTCATTTTACTTTTTTGTTATTATTTCGAATCACATAAAGCTGGTAATACCTATATTAGTATAATGGTCCATTATTTCATATTCTTCATGTATCATTCAGGCATTTCTGTAATACTTTATGTGCATATTATTCCGGTTTCAATATATAAAATATAATTCTGAGTATTGGCCACCAAATAATGTGCTCCATTCTGCTAATCATAAAACTGGCCTAATATATTAAAAATATATCTTTCATTTGCTCATTGATAACATTATCATAAAATTTATAGAAAGATTTGTAATTTATCTAAATTCATAAAAAATATAAAATATGTAATGAATAGCTTTAAATCAAAGACATTAGAACCAATTCAACTGGACGGAACACTGTAGTAGTAAAGAGCGCGATATTACCGACATCCAATCAAAATCCAATATAAGCTGGCCAAGAAAATAATGTTTTCGATCGATGATGTGTTTGGTTAAAACTAAAAATAACGTTTTAACTTTAATTGTATATTTCTTAAAAATCATTTTCTGAATTGTACAAAATATTATATCTATTTGAAAGTACCATAAACTTGGCATACATAATTTCCCATTGATAGGAAGAGTTAGAAAACTATTTAGAATTTTCGCATGATTTTAAATTTAACATAACTTTTTTACTCATCATTTATGTATTGAATGTTACTGTGTTTAAGTTTGAATTAAATATTAATAAGATCGTGTTGCATAAGTGAGTTTTTCAAACAGTACGTTAATATAGTATTACATAGTTTTTGCATCGTCGTGAAATAATTGAGGCTCCTCTTTTCTTGCGAGATTTATGTTTATGAACTTCCTATAAAGAAAAGAATAGTTTAAAACACACATTCTTTCACAGTATGAAACTATCTTACAACCGTCGACATAAGCCAGACTTTATTTATTTACCGACTTCAAGGAAACCATCGTTAATTATTTGCGTCTTTTTACTTTTAAGGTTGTAGAATTTCTTTATACAGGTTTCACAAAAATATGATTTTTGAATATTATGTATATCAATCAACAAAACAAACAATAAGAAAAAAACAAATGTTAGCTATGTTCTCAGATACTATATTTATTGTAGAAAACTCGACGTTTCGGAGCAAGGCACCTTTATAAAAAAATAACACAAGTAATAAGTGAATGCAAGAAATAAATATTACAGTAGAGGCAAGAGTATAATGATGATAATAAAATAAAATTATTAACAAAATTAATGTTATGTATTGTTAATTAAACAATATTTAGGATATATTTTAACCCCCAAAAATTAGATATCTACATTCGAAGTATAATTCTGTTTATTATCCACATATAATATGCTGCATATATTATAATAACAGTCAGTCATAAAATTGGATGCGTCTGATTGAAATATTTATTTAATAGAAAATTTCTCAATTGTCCATTTATGGCATTTAATGTTCGAGTTTTCTAGCATGGTTTTTAATTTATAAAAATACACGTTACAAAAATATTTATAAAAAGACATTATAGAAACGACAACCAATCAGAATACAGTACGCTGGCCAATGGAAGGCTAGAAGGGAATTAAGTTTTTGATCGATGAAGTTTTGATGAGTTATTTTAAACTAAAGTCTAGAATCAATGTAATTAACAGAAACTATTTAAAACATTAAATTGCCAATTTTCTTATAGAATAAAGTCTACTCGTAGGATACAGACCAACAGACAATACCTAACATGACTCCGAATTCTACTTGCTCTAGATAAAGAGCATACAACCAAGGAGAATCGATTTTGAAGAGATATAAGAACTTATTGGAAATATTAAATCTCAGCCATATAAAACAGTTTTACAGCTAGTTGGTATGTTAAGCTTATTTTTCGTAAAATTATTTATAGTTCGCCCTCTACGCTATGGGGGAAGTGTCTGTCAGTATATTAATGAATATAGAAGTATCAAAAAGAATTAAACAGTTTGCAAAATGAATTCCTCAAAGAATAAATTAGCATATTTATTAAAAGCTTTCCTCGTGTATTTACTGAATATTTAATTATTGCCATTTCTCGACTGGACATGAAGTCAATAATATTCAATATATAAAGTTTTCCTTCAATTAATTAGTCTGATTTTTTTTTAAATAACCGAAATATATTGCTTGCAAGATGAAGAGTTTCAAATTTGTTTAAAAAAATTCAGTTTTAAAAATATAGAAAGATTGATCAGTTTAATGTCTAGATACTAATTAATAATAAAAGTGGCTAAATAAAGCATGTTAATGATTGAAGTATTGCAAATATTTGACCTTAAATAACCCCCTAGTCAAAAGCGAGATATATGAGAAAACAGTCCCGCAAATATGTGATGACCTCTTGCAGGGATTCATAATTTTCAGCGTCACTCGTTGCTAGGCTACCGATATATAAATATATTTGCTAAATTCTGTTAGAAATGTATTCTTGGTAAAAACTTATTTCAACAGCAGCAAACAGACAGATTAAAGTAAGCTTATTTGTGCAATTAAGCTTTTTAGATAAAACGGTAGAATTATTCTTGTTAACTGTATTAATCACAGTATTGAATGATAACTATATTGACTACTATTTAACTGAATTGGTCTACTGTCGCTTCGGGGTTACTACTTTTCACAATTCATCATAAATTTTAACATAATATACATGCTTAACTCGATCTAGACATCAAATAATTAAAAACTAAATTATTTTCAAATCACTCTGAACGTTAATTGTATCATTTTCTTTTTAAAAGATGTATGCAACTATACTGATCACTTAACAGACAACTTCGATGCTTCATATAAATTTATTCAGGATTATATTTTCGACAGGATGAATTTATATTTATGCATTTATTTCGTTGGGAAAATAGTCATTATTTTATGCAATTATAGTTGTCTATTTTGATTAGATATATGTTGTGGACGTGTAACAGGGTTTAATTATTTTCTAGAGACGAACCACAATAATAGTATTTATGTACATGCAAATAAGTATAACAGTAATATAAATATATGACATTTATGACAAACTGGAGTTCAAATTGGTTTCTCTAACGACACATCTATATGTCAAGTCAACTAAATCAGCTCAGCATGAGGAAATTCAGATTCTGAAAATCAAACAGCTCTTAGCCTTATGTTTCCAAGGCTGACACAAGGTAGGCGTGATTTCGTAAAAATGCCTTTCTCGGTTTATGTGGAATACAAAACAAAGTGTATTGTTGAGAAATAATCTTTGTGTGAAATATTTGTTTCATTTTCCAAATTGCTTAAAATTATCTTTCCACTCAAGAGGACTGAGTTTTTCCGCATATAGGTATTCGCACAGGAAAACCACCAACCTTCCGCGGAAAAAGTCACCCAAACAAGAAGTCAAGAGACAGAATCACATTTCCAACAAGTGTCAAAGAGAGACTAAACACGGACCTCATGAGAATAGGCGATAATTTATATCATGAGCGTGCAATTATTGATTTTCAAGTTTCAAAGTTTGTAGGAAGGTAATTGCCTCCTGTGGGTTGGCGAGGCGGAGTAGATTAGGGGCATGAAACTTGCGCGTATAGTCACTTAATGTGTCGAGAAAAATAACCAGTTTTGGAAGCGTTGTTGGTTGGCAGTGGCTGCCTTTTCTCCTTCTAAAACGGCGCGCGAACTCAGAGAGTGAAGGTATAGCTGAGTAGAGTGTTTTTCTTTTTTGGCTTTGGATACGCAACATACAATCACCGAACTGCGCGCGGATTTGGGGCTTACGTGAGGCGCAACTTATAGTGGATAAACGCAGCCCCAAAAAGCCACCCCAAGGGAGACATCATATGGGAAATACAAGTTGGATTATTCTAACACTGGAAAAGGGTGGTATTGAGGGGAGAGGGGGGGGAGGGGTGGGTGGGGTGGGAGAGAGGGTTTTATAGAAGAATTCTGTGAGTTTTACTTTTCGTAGTATATATTGGCGATCACGAGTACGGTTGAAGATAGTATATAAAAGGGTTAGAGGAGCTGAGGGGGAGGGGGGGGGGGGTACATTTTATGGGGACGATGTAGACGAGTATGGCAGGAGTGAATAGATTGAGGCGAAATATAGAAGATAATTCTGTTAAGAGAGAGACACAATTGATATTGTATACTGTTTATCAAGATCGACTCGACTGACCATATTGGAAAATAAAACCTACAAAACATGCTAAATAACACATTTAAGATGGATATTTTTGGCGGAAAAATTTCACCCTAGTCGCCTAAAACTCACCATCATGATCTCGATAATGTTTCCAGAAAACATGTACAATGAATGGTACAAGTCAGAGGACTGCCTTGCTAGAAAAACTTAAACTAATTCAGATATCGTTTTAGCAAAATACAACTCTGTCGATTGATTTAGTTTTTTCGTTTTCTAAAAATCGTTATGAATCAATGGCTTGAATTGTTTGTTCATTTCAAACACAAACGAAATGTGGTAGAATATGGTATAAACATTAATAGTGACACAATAGAACAAGTAGAAGCATATAAATATTTAGGATGTATAATTAGATACAATTCTAACAATGTCATCACATATACATTTTATTAAATCTAAATTGATATTAAAAATACCCATGATCTATATTATAAGAAATAAAATTAATAAATCGACCAATTAGGTACATGATATATATATGTACAATGCATTTATCCAGTCCCAGATTAGCTTTGGGGCAGCAATATATGGAGTAAGAAGTAAACACAATATTGAAACAATTATAAGGTAAACACAGGAAAAAGTTCTGAATATCTTGTTTTGTAAAAAAAGGGATATATTCTTAGAGCAAAAATATTAACAGTAAACAATCTAATTAGGCTTGAAAAAATGAAACACAGATTTAAATATATTAAAAAACGAAACTTTAACAAAACAAATAAAGCACAAATATAACAAATACAACAAAATTAGAGTAACTAGTGAAAGACATAAACACAATCTACAAATAAAAGGGTTTTAGAAAGAAATTGAAAAAACACTCCAATAATACAAGAGTTGAATGGAATAAACTAAATTCAAAAATAGAAGAAATAAATTCTTCAAAACAGTTCATCAAAATCTATACTAACCAACTATTACTAGATAACTTAACTAGAGGCGTATCCAGGATTTCGTTAAAGGGGTTCGATATTTGTAAAATAGGCGTTCGTTTTTTAAAAGGTGCTTAATTTTTTTTAAATATTTAAAATATAATAAATATAGTATAGTTTAAAATTATTTAGGTATAATTTTTTATTAATATTACCCGTATATTACATATAGGAATCCATATTATGTTCTGTTCAAAATAAAACGCCAGAGTAATTGCATCATCATATAATTTTATTATGCTCCACCTCTCAACTGGAAAACCTCTGACTATTATAACATATAAATAATTTACAATGAGAGGCACCGAGATACTGGGTAACAGCTATACAG
>JAYRBW010088827.1:0-21774 GCA_036023295.1 Invenusta paracnida
CTTTAACACCTGCCGATTTCCGACCAATCTCCCTAACATCCATTCTATCACGACTCACGGAAAAGCTTCTCATAAGGTTGTCGATATAACTTTTCGTAATCTATTATATTCGTGAATTAAGGCATAACAGACTGGTTATGCTACATATAGGAAGTACTGAAGTTAATATCTGCAAGTACAATCTTGAATTATAAAAATGCTTTATAAATATGCGTACATAACTACCAAATTAAACAAAATATCGATACTGGAGAGTAGTTTGTTAAAAAGATATATAGACATTGATTTCAAAATGGGGAATAGCTCGTACATATAATATATATGCCTTCACTTCTACATTGAAAACTTGATCAACTTACAGAATAGGAAGAAAACTTAGAGTCTGGAATGATTCAGTCATTTTACTTGAATTGGTTTCACTGAGATTTGTAATGATTTGGAAAGTTGGCGACAAGAGTTATATATCGGTATGCGCACGCAAACCTGCCTCTTTATACATGCAAACTGGATATACTACTGCCAAGACTTACTAGACAAGGTTAGCGAGTATGAAGGAAATATAACCCGATTCCACTGGTTCTGACGCCATAGCGGAAATTCTTCTGTCCTAACATTCCCCCTCCAGCCTTGTCGGGGTAATTTATCGACGCATTATAAAGATACTGGAGTATAATAGTATAGAGTACGGATTTATGAATATACCAGTTTTCTAATGAGTTACGATTTTATGAATGAAAAGTATAGGCACACCTATGGGACTATTCGATTTATTCCCTTCAAAGAGTTTCGGTGTGAACTTGAAAGAGAGATAATGTTGTAAATCAAAATGATTTTTTAAAATTAATTTACTAAATCCATTATTGTATATAATATATGTTTATATTTAAATTATTTCTATCCAACGGTCATAGAAATTCTGTTTTACGCGCTACTTGATTATGTTAGCGCATTTATTTCGAATATTTGGATTTCCGTATTGTTCTCTTTTCTCATGAATGAAATTAAAAAACCGAGAGAGTTCAAAATGCGTATTGTATTGAATCAATGGTAAAACTTCATATTTGTAAAATTAAACATGACACGAAAGACTATTTTAAGGACCATTCTTTTTGTTATAAATTGTTCCCAAGTTAGTATGACGTTCATTTTACTCACTTTTACATTAATATAATCACTCATTATAATTAAATGATATTAAATTATACTTATACATAAAAATATGAAGATTTTGGTTATTTATCCTAAATTATAAAGCGTTTCAAATCTTTCTAAATAAATAAATAACAATTATGTTTTAATTTTAGATAATATAAATTTTAAAAATATACCTATAATTAAATAACATTTTTAATTGAATTATTCTTTTTATGCTAGTTTACATCATAATACATGTATGCTAAAATATATATTATTATACAAGTGTAAACATATAACTGAGGAGTGGAACACCGTTGTCACTAATTAGAAAAAAATACTGAAACATATACAAAGGAAATTAAAAATACGTTTACAATTAATTCCAAAATAATTAATAAACTATATATGTAACTAAAGCCTACACATAAAGGCAGAGAATAATATTGGGATAATACCAATTTTTATGTAATAAAAACATGTTAACAACAATATAACCGATTGTTCATTAACTCTGGCTTTTCAGCTCATCCGTATTTTATTATATGAGTCTAATTAGTATCAAAACCAGAATTTAAACAGTTAAACAAACGCATATTTTATAAAAGAAGTATATTTTACTCATTTTGACAAAATATGTGCAATTTAGGGCGTGACCATGGGATTCCCTTTAGATGTGCATTAATGTGTACGGCACTAAAAGTGTTCGAACTTTGTTTTAGGAAAAGTCACAAAAGTCTATATTGCTTCATTTGCTCATTTAAAAATAGCAAAACATCGGGAGATTGGACTATAAAGCCATATGGTCAAGGTTAAGGATGTACATTATAGCTCAGTTTCACCAGTTATAATATTTTGTCGTATTCCACTTGAGACAGACTCAAAAAGCATTTATTTATGCCTGTGATTCTTGATATTTTTACCATAACGTAAAAACACAATGCTTAAAAACCCTTTTTTCTATATTATGTAGAATTTATGTTATAATACTGCATTTATGTATTTCTAAATACATATATTTATCCGAGTATATTTCATTCTCAAATACAATTTTATTCTGTTTTTTAACTTAAAAACTTATATTGTTTTCCGAAAGTCAATAATAATATACAAATTATCGATATAATATATAAGTTGAACAATATTATCTTTGTTGATATCGACAGTAAAAATAATTATTTTCACACATACACAATAATTTGATAAAGAAAATAATTATACTAATAATGCAAATATTAAAATTTATATACCAACATTACACATGTCAAGAATAGAAATATAAATTGTGCCTTTCACTAATTATAATTATTTAATCTCTAATAATTATTTCGATTGTCAACTATGTTTAATATGTTTTTATATCTATTATACATGAAGTTAAGCTATGATATTATTTGAATGAAAAGTTTGTTTCTTGTGTCATAGTTTTAGTCTTATGTGTTATGTGTTATATTTAATAGTGTAAAATACTGATGAAATTAATTTCGCATATATTAAGTCACATCAGTAAAAAATCACATTAAATAATATCTAAAGATATTGTTACTGAAGATTATTTAAGATCAGTATAAACTATGTGAACATAAAATGACGCTAAATATTTTTTGTCTTCCGACAAATATATAGAATAATCAATGTGAACTCAGTGAGTATCATAATATTACATTTACATCTTTTGAAATAATCGTTATATTTGCAATACCGTTATAGAGATAATACATTTTCATTTCCCTCATTTCCAATACATTTTTACTAGAAAATATTTATAAATGCTTAGTTTTTCACATATACATATAGTATAGAACTTATTTCATAAATATGACTTGAACTTCTTTCTCGTCTTTGCTTTCTTATCCGCATAACCTTGAGGGGTTGGGCAGATGGATACTACAGGATTGGCAATTTAGGCGCCTTTTGTATTCAACAAAATAAGCTTTCACTCTCCTTTACAGGTTTCTCTTCTCACAAACACTTCCATCGACAGGATTTTGAGCAGTTCAAAAGCGTTTTCTCTTTCCCATGTAGACAATGAATACTTACATCGTGTTATGCAGTCAACAAAGATGTCCTGTACTTATATTTAGTGCTCCGTGTGTGTAATAATTTGGTAATGTTGCTTTGCATATTGTTGTAAAGATATTGTTTCCCTTTATTTCGTATCACGCTGTAGTATGAACAATATAAAACTATTATAGTTTCAAAATATCCATTTAAACCGAGATTAGCAAATACTATGTATAATGAGGAATATAGGTTATTTTATACTGTCTAATGAATATACATATATATATATGTATATGTATGTATACTCAAAAATGTGAAAAAAAGAAACGGTATTGAGAACCATGTTTTGCTTATCTGCAAAAATTGTATAACATTACAAAATGATAACATTAGTGACTGTAACTGAGATATGATATTGAAATTAATTTGAGAGTTTAAAAGTTTAAAGTTTAAAAAAGTATATTATATTCAATATATAATTTGTAGAAACTTATATTTGTCTATTTGTATATAACCCCCTATAAAGTAATATTGAGCACAATTGAACCTGATATACAATGTTTATTTAAACTTCTGCTTAATTATGTGTATTACTTATATACATATATGTATATTTAAATATAATGTAAGTGCAACAGCAATAATTATAAACACGAAAGTTATTAATATGTATAACACATGGAAGAGACAGAGACTTTCTTTCAGCGAAATATTTATTGCATAGCCAAAATAGGAACCGATTATGGATAACAAAAACATTACGATAATATTTTACGATTAAGCTAAAATGGGGAAACAAGGTTTCTATTGTCTGTGAACTATTTATACAAAAGTTTACCTCAATCAGCCGCCAATCCGTTTATAAAAGAGAAGATCTAAAACATTTTATGAAATAAACTGTTTTTACTAATATAGAAACATGTTTTCAGTTTTCAGTCAAAAGCTTATAAGCTGATCTAATGTGGTAATTCATTGAAAACATATGAGGCTTATTCGGTTAAAAATATATTCTATAGAGCACAGAAGCTAAAAAATGTTCTATTGGTTCATACAACTTCCCTAAGTAGCATTGTATCGAATTAATTGGCAAAATCATTCAAACAATCCTGCCAAAAGTACTTAATAATTCATTGATTGCATAATTCGTACCTGTTAACAACCAAAAATATTTTTCTGCAATAAGCATGTTCATAACTATATTTTGTAGTATTGTGGAATAAGAACTTGAAAGGTTGAACTTTTGAGTAAATATGTCGAGAAATTATATTTAAAAAAGAAACTTTATTTTAGTTAAGTTAATAAAGATACAATTTAAACTTTAAAAGCACAAAAATAAAATTAAAAATATGATTGCCCAATTTAAAAACCTCGTGGTACTTGTTAAGGATAATTAAGAATCTTTATAACCAATGTAAAAATTAAACCCACTATTGGTTATTTACAAAATATGTACATTTTATAGTTTTCAATTACTTGAAATCAAATTATGATACGTTGGTTTCTCTTGATATTTTATGCATTTATAGGAAACTTTTCAGCTTAGGTAATTAGCTAACATATGATTTCAATTTTAACTCAGAAGTTACAATAATTACAATTGTAGTAGATAAATTTTTATTTCTGTGCTTTTGAATTTTAATAGTACTTCTGATAACTTCACTAATGATGATTTCTTATAGTATATTAAACAGTATATTTTTATATGATATCTCAACATTAAATATATGTATATTTTTTATTAGAATTCATTTCATATTTTTCTTGAATTTGTTTATGAATGATGGCATTAATACATTTTTTCTCCATATTTTCAAATATATAAGAATGTATGAAAAATAATAATTTTTACTTTAATTTAACTTGAGCAAAAAAAATAGTTTATAAATCATGATCCAAATCTTTGAAATTTAATTTCTCGTAAATGATATTTTTTTGCAAAATATTAGAAAAGTTAATAATGCTCATTTTTCTCAGTTTACAGGTGATGATGTGCGCGCATGGAAGCACAAAATATTCAGTATAACTTAACATTATTTCTATTTTTATTTTTTATTTTATTACAATAATATTTGCAGCATACACCGGTCTTCCACTAATTCTATTTCTTTTTTAACTATGCTGCGGGAAGCCTTTATTTTTCTATTAGGAAAGCTATATAACTTTAAAACTTATTTTAGTAATTCTAATTATCATATATATTTCATTTTAAAAATAAAGATTTAAAACAAAATTAAAACAGATTTTTTAAAACAGATTTAAAAACAAAAAAAAGAAACCAATAATCCATATAGTCATGAATGCTTTGGAGAGTTTAGGGATATCGAGCTCTGCTATCGAAATCTGAATAATAATAATTTAAATTTTCAAATGGGCACACAAAGTGAAATAAATAATATAATGAAATATATTTCGGATGGACAGGAAAGAGAAACTCTTCTGAAATGTCTATGTATGTATACTTTTGTAATTAGTTTTTAATATTTTTGAATTATTGTTACTTATACATTTGTAACGTGCTACATTAATACATATTACAAATGTGTGCGAAAAGTATAATTAGAGGAATTTTTATTTAAGTTAATGACGAAAATTATGAACAAATAATTACATTTTATTTCATTTTAAAACAAATTTACTTTACTCAATGTCTGTATTTTATAAAATAGCTTTGTATATGCTATACATAATACAACGATACCCCTTCGGAAACTATGGCAACAGATAGTAGTACTTAATTCTTAATTTTAAAAGACAAGAACTTTTAAGAATAGCGTTCGTCTTAAATTTCTTTTAAACTATTATGTACCTACAGTATGAATTAGATGTGTATTCTCTGTAGTTACCACATAGGTATGTTATGAAGTTTATGATACATCACCAGGCAGTTTTTTAAACTCAATTCACCCTCATGTTCCACTTTGAAGAAGGTAAAGAAGTCACTTCATATAAATCCGTTTTGAGGGCAATATGAGCTTGAGAAATCGAGGAACAATGATTTTTTGAAAGCTAGGACAAATGAAAGAAGTATTGCAAAGTTGTTTGATGCAGCTAAGTCGCTCTTAGGGTGTAAGGAAGAAAGGAATAGGGTGCAGTGTTAACAAGCTATAACATTATAGCTAGATGGATGTATCTAGAATAAAGGTAGTTTTGCCGTTTTTAATGTAATCGATTACCGCGTTTATAATAATACGCCTATTATTATTTTGTTGGAGCACTTGGAAATATGCTTTCTTAGACATACACACTGTAGTAAGTAATTTATGCTTGGAGACTGTAATGTACAAACTGTCAGTCGCGACTAGAAAATATACGCGTACAGAGGAACATAAGCATGAACTGTGCTTCACATGATCGAAACGTAATACATACATATTATAAAAGAAGAATTTGGAAATACGTAATGAAATAAAGATGTAATCAAGATACATATGTATAAAGTTAATGTTATTGTCTTAAATTAAATAAGTGCAAAAATATGTGATCAGTTATTTTGTTTTATTAATTTATGTTCTAAATAGTATATAAACTAACATTTCATTTTTCGATTTGTCCATTTGCCCATTTAGGAAATTAAATTATTATTTTATAAATTGTTTTTATACTCGTATCCTACAAATTTTATAAATGCCACAATTACAAAATATCGATAATTTAAATATTATACGGATACTTGAAGTCATATTGTTGGACTTTTTTCGAAATGACACTTAAACCTACACAAATTGATGTCAACAGATGTTTTTATAGTTAACGAAGTATTTATATATATATGGAATGGAAGAAGCAAATCATTAATAGGCTTAAGCAATACAAAAACTGTTTCGAAACATTAAATTATTAATATATATATCACTAGTTCATTTAAACAAAGAATATACATAAGTATTAAATATATTTATTGACTTGGTTCGACGCATTAGAACGACTGAAAATCTGCGTTAATTAATTTAAAGTATTTAGTAATTGTATCAATAATTGCAGATTCTACTTAAAGCATTTTCTAATTAAGCCCCTGTACAATATCATCTTTTCGCAGCATCTTCTAAAATATAATTTAAAAATGCTGTTACTAAATATAAAGTTTACTACTTAAAAACGTTAGACATGTTTTAGCTAAAGCTTTAGATATTGTTATGGTTACTCTGGTTCTGAAATTTGTTTACAGAAAAATTGCTTTTAGACTAAAAAAAACTATATTTCAATGCTCCAACTCACACATGTTTGATGTATGATATTTACATCATAATTATGTATACCTACATAAATTACTTTAAAAAGTCTTTAAAGCTCTTATCTATTCTTCAGAATCCTGAAATTCTTTAGAAAATCGTCAACCCTAAACTTTAATACCCCTTATAATACATTGCCTACAAAGCGTAAACTGAATTTAGTACCCCCTACACAGACAGAGCTATCTAGCACAAGTTTATTTACAAATGGCTACTGGGATGTTGTAGGTGTCCAAGTTCATTTGTGTACTCTTAAGCTGCAGTAACTGGAGAGGTCTCTGTCTTTATAACAGTATTGTTGGGTTACTGGGAAGTTGTAACAGGCTAATTGAAGGGTTCTAAGGATGTTGTAGGAGGCCCTAAAACTCAATAAGAGGTAATTTAGGGGGTACAAAAGTTCATGGATAGCGGAAAATACGTATATATGAACTGTGAAATAAAAAATGATATAATCAGTTTTGTGAAGAACGTTGAATGTACGCAGCGCAATGTTCAGTGATGCAATATTTTGTAAATATCTTATTTGTTTGTAACTATTTTAATCACATATTCAAATGGTTACTAATAAATATAATTATTAGTCAATATATATATCAAGAGTATATGAGGCAAATACTATTATTATTCCAAACTTTAAGCATATTGGAAACAAATTAATAAAAAAAATCACCATAATATAGGTAACCGAATTATTTTTTGGGATTCATAGTTATATTTTCATTTGCAAATCAGCAAATTAAAGATACGTTAAAAACATAGAACTAACGAAAATTCGTTTTAATGATGGATACATAATAAAGTGATCACATCTTTTAATTTGATTACAAATTGTCTAGATATTTTATTAAAAAACTATATTTGAATTCGAAAGTTTTCATATAGGAATAAGAGCTCCTAGTTGTCATATTTTTATTTTGTCTGTAGACAAAAAATAGTATAAGAAGTAAACGTGACTAGTTAAACCTGGTAAAATGAAATTTGCATTCTAAAGCTGCGATCGTCAACGGAACAAAAATAAATAAAAACATTTTAGATCACCACATACGCATATATCATAGAAGTAAATTTTATTTTTCGCCGCGTCAGAAGTAAAAAGCATGGAAAAAGACTATGTACATACTCATTTATTTTGTAGCATTATCTGCTAAGGAAAATATAAGGACATGTGATTTTGATGAAAAGAGGAAAACTATAACATATGTATGTTGCAGATATATATATGAATATAATATGTATTGTAATCTTGAGAATTTGCTAACATTTTATTAAAGCTTTTTGGTACCTATAAACTTGATATCCATGCGTAAATTGCTAATTAATAAAAATAATATTATGCTAACTGAGAGCACAATAAATGTGTTTTTGAATTAATTATGTAAAGGAGCTTGTTAAACAATTTGTATTATCAAATCTATTAATGTAATTTAACAAAAACAAAAATATATTTTTAGATTTTACCTAAAATTCATTATTAAGGTTAAGTTAATAATTTACAGATCAGTATGAAAGCAGATAATAATGGCAAAAATTGATAATGTCAACTAATATTTAGTTACATACTAGCTAGACGAACCCACCTGAAATTGCTGCAGGGATGAATGACCCACTTGCCCTGTTGTTGTTGCCGCTTCTTCTCTTTATTGAGCGCATTTTTATTCCCGAACAACTTCATCGCCAACTTATTATCAGAGGGCTGGAAGAAGGCGAAGAATTGTTCCTTGAGGTAGCTCGACTTGCTCTGTTTCCCAGGGTCCACTTCATCGGGGTCAGGTGGGGTGAACTCTCCCTCCTCAAAGCGGACCCGGGTGGTAGCCCCTCCTCCATTTCCGTCCATTACTCCAACGGCACCTCCTGTGTTACCCGGAGGCACTATCACGTGGACATTATTCACACTACCTGACTGGGACGTGGAGTTGGTCCGAATCGAACTGATCCTACTCAACTTGTTGCGTAGACTGGGCCATTTTCGGCGCAGACCGAACGACTTGCTTCCCCCACCTGCCGAGGATGGCGGGGAAGTGGCACCCGCGGTTGCTAGAGGAGTTACCGCGGTAACAGTCATGGTTGCGGCGGCTGCCATATGCGCCGCACCCATAGAGTCGAGCGATATAGCGTCCATATCTCCCTGGGTACCAACGGAGGAAACGGCCAGCCTAGGAGTGGCCGCTGTGGGAATGAGCTGGACAGCGGCGGGCTCTTCAAACATTTCAAGGGGGACTTCCAGAATTGTGGATTGGCAATCTTCTTCCGCAAATCGAGTCCTGCTCATCTCCAGGGAGTTGCTCGAAGAGCGGTACTGTTGCGGCGGCACCAGCGGCTGCGCTTGCTGCTGCTGTTTGCCGCCAAGTCGGTACTGTTGGTGGAGGAAGTTCTGACTGGCACTTCCTGTGCCCGAGGCGATGACGTGGCTTGGGCCACAGTCCACGTCGAGAGAGGTGCTGTGGTGAAGCTTGAAGAGAGCGTTGGACTTACGACTAGCTCGACGCGGCCTTGGAAGTGCCGAGAGGGGCAGATTGGAACCACCGGATGCCAGAGAGTACTGATGCTGGAGTCCTGGATGCCGAGAGGTACTTCTTGTGGCTTTGCTGCCGTCCAATAGGGGCAGACTGACCTCGGCATCTGAGCAATGGCGGAGAGAGGAAGAATATCTAACTAATAAGGAGTACAGAAAGGGTAAATAGAGATTTCTTTACAGAAGAAGAAGATCTAAGGTATGAATTGAAGGTTTGGAGAGTTGATGAGAAGAGTGGATAGGGAAAGAAATGGAAACTCTCTGATAGGAAGTAATATGAGCAGGAAGTAAGGGGGGTGGAAGGAATAAGGAAGACGTGAGAGAGGCGGGAGGGGCAATCACTGGAACTTTATGCACTTTACATTCATTCACTGTTGACTGGACGTACGCATCTTAATCTTCGACAATCTATGTATTCAGGTAAATGTTCGGAATTGTGAGCGAGTTGCGCATTGAATAGGAATGAAACTTCCTCCCTCTTTCTTAAGTGAAATGAATAATTGTGATGCACAATGACAATTGTGGACAATTTTTATCTTAAATATGTGAGTAGGTTTATGCATGTATTAACGTAACTCGTTGAAAAGAAACATTTGACAATATTATAACGAAAAAGTGAACTCGAACAGGCGCTTAAATATAAAGTAAACATTTCTATATTATTTTAAAAATATGTATTAAAATATATTAATATATATAGGAAATACTATTAGAACAAATAACTTTTCATATTTTCTTATTTATGTACATATATGTACGTGTATTCACGAACCGTTTAATCTGATAAGAATGTGTGTGTGCGCTATTTAGTTTGATATGTACGCGATGGCTAAATATGTGTCAGACAAGCTTAATACATAGAGTGTCCTGAAAAGTTTCGTTGTATATTAAATACATTACTATTACGCAATGATGTTGGTGCTTTTATGAATAATATTTAATCTAATAATATATTTATATTAATGGTTTTATTCTATGGATGTTATTAAAACCAAAATTTCGTTTGTGTAATTGTTTCATTTATGTAATTTGTAACTTTTACTTTTGTTTATACAATAAATATTATTAAAAAACGATTTTTTGTTCGGGCACCCTATATAACTAGAAACACATCTGCCATAAATACCATTTTAAGTTTCATTTATTACATTATTACATTCAGAGAAAGCCCTGTTACAATCATAAATATTTATAAAAATGATGTTTCATAAAATAAATATTAACATTACAATTATATATTTCCAAAATTATAGACATAAAACATATATAAATTAGCAAAAAATATTGATCTTACTTGATTTTTGTATTTAAAATCTGAATTAAAGTCAAAATATGACCAATATGTGATCAATATGTGACCAACAACATGTGATCAAAATGTTACCAATATAAAATGCAAATAATTAATATAAACTTCATTAACTATTACTTTAACCTTTTCATTCTAAAAACTTAGTGGAATTGTGTTTCTTGAATGTAATATAGCATTTAATAAAGAAGGTAAGAATTAATCCAATAAAAATGTATTCCAAACATGTTTATTGGATTAATTCTTACCTTTTTTATTAACTATATTTCAACATTATCGAATTAATATAGCATTGATAAAAATTAACCATTAGTTTAGCTATTAATTAAGTTGATCATTTATAGATTAAGCTATTATAAGCATAACATTATTGCAAAATAGATCCTTTTATCATACATGTTAATACATGCTTCATATTTTTATACCATAATTGACCTAATAAATTATGGAAATTCCGAAATATACTAATGTATGAAAAATAATTGAAGTAAAATTTAGAAAAATGCATTTATTGCATTTAATAACATATTAATGATGACTTTAAATTCTTAAGGTTTCTTGAAATCAGTTAAAATATGTGTATTTTATATATTTCTAAAAATTAAGTTTAAATTCCCATAAATCTAACAATACAATAATTTAAAATTAGTTTAACTGAAATGATTAATTAAAATTAAAGTAGAAAATTAAATGAATACATGCAAATAAAGTGTATGTGTACTAACATTGAGTATTTATGTACGTGGATAAAAATATAACATTTTAGTATAATATAACCAGAAATGTAATATTTATAAACAAACTTACTACTATATTAGATTTTATTTCAGTTTATTTGAACTTTCGAAACTCAACCGCTGGTAGTAATAACAGTTCTATTTTTAAAAAACAATGAAGTTTATTAGAACCAAGCTTTGTTTCTATAGAGCTATTTTATGTATCATCCAATTATTAAAAAAATATAGTATATAGGCTACAGTTATTATACTCAAAATTAGATAATACTTGCTCAATGCTTGATAGATATTTAATTGCATTATTCTTCTTCTGCATTAACTTGAAATTATACACATTTAACTTTTATGAAAATATGAAAATATATAAACAAAAACAAAAATGATGTGCTAAAATAATCAATATTTATAGGTATACGAAAATATATACAGGAATGATTCCTAAGCACATTAAAAACGGATGAGATCATGATTTTTGATTAACATTCTTGATTAAACGCTACCCTCTATAACACTCAATTAGCTTACAAACTAAATTTAATTAGTAATGTCTATAATTTAATAACATAATATAATTGTGTAAAAGGTATTCTTACCTGGAATAATAATTTGTTTATCTGTGTCAGATATCATTTAGAATCACTGAGGGGTGGGAACAAAATCCCACACGTTTGAATACAAAACTTGTTATTAAAAGGCGATGCACCACAATATACTTCCAAATTTTTCTTTTATTTAAATGAATTCCTGATGAACCGCAAGGTTTTAAGCAATCGTAGATATTTCTGCAAGTATTAACTTCACCTCTGTATAAACTGTTTATTTAGATGTTTGAGAAAACGTACTGTGGAAAAATTAATTTCTCTAAACTTCAAATTCGCTAGTCTTTCGCTGGACGTTGTATAGAAACTTGTCATACTAAGTCAAAACTTATTTCTCAAACCTGATATACTGATATTCTAAGGTGATGGATGCGGTTGACATCGTCCCAAAACAGCGAATGTGGTTATCCGTCGGTAGTCGCTGGTAAGATGACTTAGGTATACGCCTTAGGTATTTGAGAAGTAGTACATTAGTAGTACACTGAGTCTTCAAAGCAGCAGCCAATCTTCTCCCTTCGTTGGACGTATTTTTGAGTCAGTCAGAAGAACTCGTGCATATTCCATTCAACTAGACACCTATCGTATTTCTCACTTTGAGCAATTTTTATCGCCCCTTTCCTTCGCTTCCTTCCTTCCTGAGGAGATTTGATTGTGGTGTAGATGCTGGTAGTATTAAAATATTAATATACCGCGTCTATAAGTTACAATAAACGAGATATTATCATCCGTCGCACAGTGTCACACGTCGTGGAAGAATCTCTGGAACACACATTAGCTTTATTACTACAATATTCTCGGATTTGATGCTAGGCTACTGTGATTAATATTCAACGCCTAACGTGTTGCTTCGTATAATTCTGTATTGTACAGCAAGGTACGGTACATAGTTATGCCTTTATATGAAAAGTGTTATTTGTTACCTTGTCTACTTTATACAATCATTCTTTCGTTAGCTGGGAGAGAATAAAATGTAAAACCAATAATTTTTCATCCTTCCAATCGCAGAACTGAAGCAAAATTGTTCCCCAAAAAGTATATTTCACCAGTTAGTCTACCTGTTGTATTTCGCGTGTAGTTTTTTAAACTATGCGGTTCTCACTTCTCTGAAAATTGCATATTGTTTTGCCTAGCAGGTAGGTTTGATTAGGAACAGGTATCAACTATATTATACATATGGAAGTGATAGTCTAGCAAACAATTGGTGAGCCGAATTGTCAGGATATTTATGATGCCAGTCCCTTCTTCGTTTGCTTGTTGACATACACAAACCAACCACTATGAAAACAGAAAATTCGTTTTGAGGAAGAAAAAAGCAGGTGGTAGATATGTCAAAGCTGCATTTCTAACTTCTACTGTTCGAAAAATTTGGTGACTTGCTTATCTTTTAGAACCTATTAGCTAACTTCTACTAATTCGTATGTAACACAACATACGTAAGATTTGCCGAAGACTTTTTTTAAATCATCGTTTATTAAAATCTTTACAAGCTTTGATTTTAATTGTAAGCAGTTTTCACAGCGTCAGATGACAAAAGTTACACGCACAATATTCTGGTTTTACAATATACCGTACATAAATTTAAGAGATAATTTCCTCAAATTTGCGAAAAAATGGACTATTCCTTCGATGTAAGTAAATTTTATCAACGCTTTGCCTCGTATCTATCATTTGTATCTTTATGGCTTGATTTACCTAAATATTTTCTGTTTGTCTTGTGTTGTGTCTATTTTAAACAGTCGACACAATAAATCACAATATTATTCTTAGCAAAATCCACCAACCTTCCACGCGAAATTTCAACACGAATTTTCATCAGAAATGCGATAGATATATAATTAGCTTGCAATAGTGAATATACAGTTCTAACATAAAACATATTTTTCTGGAGTCAATCAATTAATTCGACTAACTGTAGCCGTAAAGTATAAAGGTTTTATAAAATCAATTATAACGTTTTCAATTAACTAGACGTAAAAATTGGTAGTCGATTGTAGTTAAGGATAGTTGTTTAATTAATAATGATACTGTCTACTTGTTATTAATTATATATAATACAATTAACTTATATATTTCAAAAATATAACATATAAATAATAATGCTTCTATAGCTGCCTGTAAATCTTGAACAATTGTACTTTGATTAATATAAATAGTATTGAATCAAAGTTTGGTTTATAAGTAAAGCATAAACATAACTACATGTAATTAAAAATAAATAAAGTGAACTAATTATCATATTAACTTCTTTATCATTTTTTATCCGTTTTAATCTTTTATTATTATTTAAACTTTTATTTATCAGACCGTTTCATTTATACTGTTTTCCTCATAAAATTATTTGACACATTTCATCAACGTGTCAACTCCCCCTCCAAGGCATGCTAAAATATTACGAAACAATTATATTGTAATATTTTATATTAAGCAATTGATATGTTATGTCCCCACATATTATTAGTGCAAAAAATAATTAATATCAAAGTATTTGAAAACAAAATAAAAAAGTTGAAAGACATGAATGGCTACTCGTCCGCATAATCTTGTTAATAGGAATATCCCATCGACATCAATATTATATTTTCATAAATAATTAATATGTATTGTAATTGAATGTAGCAACAATATATCTAGTAATCAGTACATTTGTTGTCCAATGCTATTTCTACGTTATATTGTGTACTACAATTATTTGTCAAATTAAATAGTAATTTTTGAATAAAGATTACATAATAAATAAAATATAAATAATGAACAGCTTGTCGAAACGTAAATGGAATTTAACCGTATCGGCATTCATAATGTTAATATTTAAAAATATGATTAAACTATTTCCATCTGAAATACATCTAAATGTATATATTATAATAAAAAGTAACAATACAGCTCGTCCAATAGGTACTTATACTTGAAATCTTTACAATGTTCATAAATTCAAGAAGAAAATAATATAACCAACAGCAGCAAAACTGATATAAACAAGTGAACCTTTTTACTATCTTACCATCTTACAAATACATATATACACGTATATGCACTATACTGAGGGTTCTCTCAACAAATCGACAGATGGCCGAATCAGCGACTAGAAACTTGATAGTAGGACATTTGTCGTAATAATAAAGAAATCAAATTCAATCGTTTGAAACGTAATGGTCGTTATATTTATTGTTTCTAGTAATCATTAACGAGTACACTTCATCTTAAAATTGGAATTATTTGAACTTAATAATATTTGCATTAGTAAATATATATATATAAAATGAATATCAACTCTTACAGTTTCGTAATTTTTTAGTAATTATAAAATTTTATGAACGAAAGGAGTGTTACCGCATGCCATTATTCAAACACCACGCATCTATGGGATTATGGGTGCCTATCATAGACTTCTAGATAAACATAGTATCCAGGTATCTATATGGTGCCTATGTGTGGTCTCGTGTATGTATAATATGATGTACGTCATTGTATGAATGGATGGCACGGTACGGTGCGGTATTGGTGAACATTATATTTAGATACTTTGAGCTTGAGTGATGAAATGTATTGTACAATATGCTATTTTGCAGTTTCCTTAGAGTTTTGTGGAAGAAGAAAAGATAATCTTTGAAGAATAGGAAGGAAGATTAGGAAACGTCTATAGAGGCTAGCAGAATCAAGAGGTGGGATTATTCATCTGGTGAGTTGGAAAAATGAACATCAAAATATCTAGTTAAAAGACTCACAGAAGTAAAAATATTGATAGATATAGCTAATGATTCAGAATGAATGATTTAGCTAATGAATTATAAAGCAACTATACACGTTTATACAAGTTAAAATAAAGTCTAAATGACGTTTCATATCAATAAATATATTGAAATACAATTATATTAAAGTTAGATTTAATTATTGACTATTTAAATAAACAATAGAAAATATTACTTTGCAACTTTACGCATGTTAGATAGCTTTTAATTACAATGGATTTATTGGTTTTGGATTTTTGATTATTAACTAACACGGAAAACATGACTAAATTTCATATTTATACGCTCTTCTCAGTAAATAATTCCAGATTATGTCGGAAACTTAAAGATATTACCGCATTTTATTGGCTTGAATAAAGACACAATTTAGTACTGTACGTTCAATATAATTATTTATATTTAATAAATGAAAATTTATTTTGACATAATATGGCTTATTTGTATATTAGTTATGGGAACTTGCAGATAAATTCGTTGTTAATTAAAATGCAATTTTAATTATCGTATTAAATGAAACATTGTCCAATTAACTAGGATACGTTAATTAATTAATTTAAATTGACATACATCATTAAGTTTTGAATTAGTCCTTATTTAGTTTTAATTATCTACATTATTTGAATATCATAAACTTATAATTTTTCTTAAATGTCTTGAAAAGAATAATTATTTAAAAATACAATATTTTTATTACCATTTGAAATTATTCAACTTCTGCATTCTTTCATACAAAATTAATTTAGCTTTTTAATAATAATAAATAATTTAATAAAACAATAAAATGTTACTTGAGTATTACCAATTTAAAAATTATGAAAGTATTTTTCATTATTTAAAAGTTCAGTTTGTAGCAGTTATTACTGATTCTATTGTAGGTGTACTTATTATTATACGTACGAGCATATATTGAAATCAAACAGCATAAACGCACATATAAGATAGGAGGAAAAGGATGAATTACGTTTCTTCAACTGTAACAAAATTAAAATATTTCTACACGACATAAATCAAATTAAACTGAGACTCGCTATTCGATTGATATCATCAATACTGATCTAGATCCATTTAATGTTTGCACTATTGTATTTTTCGGCGCGAATGTTGCCAGCTGATATTTTATTATCAGAATGTTATTGTTCATTTAAAAAATTGAAAATTGAATTTTAATATTAAAAAAATTGTGTTTGTTTACGCTGATATTTTATTTTTGACAGGAAATAATAATATACATATAGGTTGTCCGGAAAAATAGTGCGTATTTTTATTTTTTTTATGTACATTAATACAATAGATATATTTTTGAATTAAAAATTAGATATAGTCAATAACCACTAAAAAAACAAGATAATCTAAAGATAAACACCTCTGTAATCAATAACAACCTGAAAATAATCTATGACATTCTGGAACTGTTTGTTTATTTTGTAGTCTAAAAGACTATTGAGGAACTCTGTGAGATGAGCACGTATTTCATTACTATTTTGAAACTCGATATTCTGTCTGCTACCTTCAAGGTTTCTGAAGACAAACCTGTCAAGGAGATTGAGATCGGAGGAGTATGGAGATTGTTTAACATTATCTATCATATGCTCCTCAAAGAAGTTGGTAACCACTTTGGTAATATGTGGTTACGCATTGACGTGCATCCACAGAAGACATTTTGGTGACATACGGTGTTCATTTTGAAGATTCTGGACGCAATTGCTCATGAAAATAATATATCGTTCTGTATTTACAGATTCTCTCTCTTCAAGAATCTCAAAATAGGATACATCTGAGAAGTTAGCTGCTACAATATCATGAAACTTCTTTTCCGAAATCGAAATGGTCATCCGTTCAATTGAAAGTCGATCTCCTGCAGGTCCAACAGCTTCTTTTTTGGAGCCCAACGGCGTATTGAATTCTGTGGAGGAAAACGTTTGCAATAAATCTATTTTTCATCGCAAAACGAATCTTTAACGTATGCCTCTTCTTGATAAAACATTTTGCAGAAAATTTTCACAACATTAAACTCGGACTACCTAAGGTTGTTCAGAAAGTGTATGTGGCACCCAACAAGCCATATCACACTGGTCATGCCTAAATCTTCACTTTTGATCTCATATGTATAGTTGATTTCGGTAAATCTGTTTGTTCAGCAATGTCTCGTATAGAAATTCTGTCATCATTTTGCAAAATCTGTTCTATATGATCAATGTTGTCCTGGGTTTTCAGAGTTCGGGGACGCCCAGATCCAATTTGCCTTAAAACATCTTCCCGTTCTCCCTCTCTGAATTCTTTGCATATTACTTGTACCCACCGTTCTTGTATAACATCTCCCAATACGCTTGCAAGTATTTCTCTCATTTTCACAGCCTTGATATTATTTAAAGCTAATATTTTAATGAAAAAGTTTATATTTTTAGTAAACAATTTTTTGAAATTATATAATATGATATAAAATATACAAAATCTATGAACAGATTTAAATAAAAAAAACTACCATAGAAATAAATAACTAATTAGAACTACAATATAAATCAATAATACCATAGAACTACCAAAGAAAACAATAACACCCCCATATATTGCAAGTATCTGCCTACATTTTTTTCGGGAGCTTATAAAAATAAAAAATAAAAATAAACACTTTTTTCAAGACATCCAATAGAATTGAATTAAATTGATTAAAATGTTCTATATTTGTATAATATGTCCATACTTCTAATTTTACACAAGTTTCTCAAGACTGTGTTTCTAAATGTGCAGAAATTACACAATATAAAGTACAAAGAAATGTTCTGATTTTTATAATGAAATGATAACAATATGTTTAGAATTAAAATGTTATTATAATGCATTCATAGAACAATTTTGTATCAATAATATTCTCTTATTTTATTAAATGATCAGATATTTTAATAAAGATATGTATTTATTAACATATGTCCAACTTTCTACAATAAATTACTTCGCAACTGACCTAATTATCACTAAACTTTATTTTAAAATAATTAAGACGTTTTTACTTGATAATAGCTTTGGTATTATTATTTCTCTTTTGAAATTGACTAAATATTGTCAACTTACATTATGTTTATATTCTACCTAAGTATACGGAAACAATCGATATATTTACTACACTTATATTCTGTACACTGTACTAGTATGTGTATTCATTTCCATCCCGTAAATAAATTCTCATATTCCAATACATACACGTAATAATTTTGAGCGTTTTCAAAATGTAATATCATTAGAGACACTCTTTATCTCAGGAATTATAAAACTTTCGGAATTAAATTTTATTTTATATCTATTTAATTTAAAATGGAAAATTAAAACAAAAAAGCATATATTATAAAGGATATCGATGAAAAAATTATATTTTATATGAAGCAGTAAATACATTACATAATCAAACAAATTGATTTTCACACAAATGATTTTCTTTAAAACTCAACTAAGCATTTCATTGATACATATACATCTAAATTTAATTTCGCGCTTTATTAACATGGACCGAGACGTGTCAGAAATCAGATACGTAACCTATTTAATTTCTATAATAACGCCGATTGATTCCAACTTATGGAGTAATTTAAGTCGCCTGAAACTCGCAATAGCTAGGTTATCATACTATAGCGTATTTAACTAGCGTTTATACGTTTTTAAACTGTCAAAATTCACAGAGAATCTTATTTATTTGGTAATATTTTAACAATATTTCTATTATTTCTGGGCAGAATAATATTGAATTTCTTTCTAATATAATATATGTATATCCTTTATGTAACAAGATGGGCATACTAAGGTTGATTGATTTTGCAGATATTTATATGTTAATTAGTTTAATATCTAGCTATCACTACATGGTGTTAAGACAATTTTTACATCTTGCAGATAATTGATAAATTAGACGGTCAAAATCAAGATTTTAATCTAGATTATATGTAGCTATATAATATGCAACATATATCATACCATTTATATTTAATTTATAATAAAACATCACATTACATTTAATGATACCTATATTTAATTGTTATGTTGTATTATCACACCTCCCATTCTTGCGTAACACCTTGAAAACAACAAAATTTGAGTGTTCTACATTTGACAAATTGTTCAATTACAAATTGCTAAAAATATTGTTATATTTAAAGAAGAATTTTCATGAGTGCTGTTTGTCATTTCAAAAATATTTTGAAGAAACGTTAAATATAAGAAACACTTGATACTCTACTAAATTCTATTGACACTTTAAAAAATGAAATGCCCATAATAAATTACAATAGACGTGATATGTAATATTTGTTATAACTATACACCTGTATTTGATGTTACTTATAAAAAAAGCATATTTTTCAAACATATTAATAAATGTATATATAAATTTATGTATTATAAATAAATAAATATATATATATATACATTGTTACATCTACTTAACATTAACCGATAGAATTTTCTTTAAAGTGAGTTTTTGTAACGTACTTTGCCACAATAAAAGTTGACATCAAAGTTGACAGTTGCTCTATTGACATTGCCAAAGAAGATATCATTTATATCTTTAAACAAATTAAATCTTCTTCCTCAATTGGCTCTGGAAAAATTCCACCTTGGTTTTTCAAAAAATTCTCAAATGAAATCAGTCACATTTACCACCAAATTTACACTCTTAGTCTCAATACTATGCTCTATCCTGAAGCTTGGAAAACTGCTCTTGTTACAGCTGTTCCTAAATCTAAATCTGCTACCTATGATAACCCTAAACTATACAGACCAATTGCTGTCACTCCAATCCAAGCTAGAATGCTAGATAAAATTGTCCTCAGACACTTGGAAAAATATACCTCACCCACTGAAGATAAATACCAATTTGCTTACAAAACCAATCTCAGTACTACTGATGCTATCCTCCTAACTCTCCATTTGATCTATGAGAAGCTTGATCAAAACCCTGGTACTCTAATTAAAGCAACCTTTTTAGACTATAGTTCTGCTTTCAATACAATTCTTCAAAACAAACTTCTCTCTAAAATATGTGAATGTACACCCCAAATTGCAAACTGGCTTAATTCATATATGACAAATTGGAGACAATCTGTGAAAGCCTTAAAAGAAAACTCCCAAGAAATCTCTCTCAAAGTTGGAATTCCTCAAGGTGGCCCTCTTAGTGCCAAATTATTTACTCTCATGACTGATGATATTAATAATGAAACACTCAATATAAATGATAAAGCAAATCTCATAAAGTACTCTGATGACACCAGACTCCTTTATCACTTTAAAAAGGACTCATTAGTAAATGACCAAATTAGATATGAAAGCTACCTCAACAAAATATCTGAACTATCCAAACAAAAAAACCTTAAACTTAATGAAACCAAATCAGAGGAAATCCACTTTCATTACAAGAATTGCAATAAAGATATTACTGAATGTGCTGAAATACCACTACTTATTAATGGAAAAATCATTCCCAAAGTTAAGAAAATCAAATATCTTGGAGTTGTTAT
>JAYRBW010088838.1:2523-21774 GCA_036023295.1 Invenusta paracnida
TGTTTACTTTGTTTACTTTGTTTACTTTGTTTACTTTGTTTACTTTGTTTACTTTGTTTACTTTGTTTACTTTGTTTACTTTGTTTGTTCTTTATCAGCTACAACTTGGTCTGACTATAGACAGTATGTAAATTGTGACTTTTGAAACTTCATTTGCTCTAAACGGAGCTCCCTCTGTACTATTAGAAATATGTTAGTAATATACAGGTATATATATCATTTTTATCTATGTTGAATACATTTGTTTAGATTAATATTCTAGGAGACTTATTATAAAATTTCCTAAATTTCTTTCGATTATTAATGGTTTTGTAGTTGATTCTAAGGTGTTATCCTATACGTATCTTTTATAATCATGCAAAATTTTAATTATTTATCTGTTTATATTAATAATTGTCTAATCCACATTGTGGACCGGTTTTTATAATTCACTGCGAGTTCAGTTATTTAATGCGTTTATCAACTACAACTTTTTCTTTGGGTTGTATGTAAATGTCGTTTTCAAATTTCATTTGCAAAACAATTTTTGGTATAAGTACCTACTAGTATACATTTTCAAACATTACAAAACTGATGAGGCTACTGAAGAGGCCTCAAAAGGCTGAAACGGTTTTGTCTCTTTAACTCTTTGTATGTGTTAATAGAATGAAATCATCAATTTATAATTATATTTTTTGTAATTATACTAAATCTCATGTGATTTTCTTTTTAAGATTAGACAAATTTGTTTGCATTATTTTGTAGAGAAAATATAACAAAATTATATGATTTTCTTTTTCCTAATCACTGTTTTATATCTATGAAAAAAACTCGAGGAAAACTAAATGCATCTCTTGTAAATAATAGATTCTCTTTTCAATACTGATATATTTGTTGCTATTTTTAAACAATATTAATCTCTTTCTTAATACTTTGTAGTTCACTCGATTAACTTGCACTATAAGACGAAATTCGCCTTAGTTAATAAATTTCTCTAATATTTGTACAACATATTCACATGGTACACAATGTATTTGTACTATAGTGTTTAGAAGCCCTGTGCTCGTTTTTTAAGATCAATAACTCAAATATTTCTCTTTTTTGTACTTCAGTCGCAACAAATTAAAGGAAAATTTCATTGTCAACCCAATAATCAGAATAAAGGCTTGTTCTTTCCTATACTGTACAGCTCATACTGGTTCGACTGAATCAATGTTTGTTCTTCGTGCAAGTACATTTTTCTTTTCGAATAATTACTTCATAAATATATTGATAATTACTTTCGACAAAGGAAAAAGTTAGAAGGTAGAAAAATGCATAAAAAGTACCTACGCTAAAAAATTGCTGAAATTCCCATCATATTTAATCTTTCCTCGGTTATTTTAATTTGAAACTACTTACAGCTAATTGTAGCTTATATCGTTAAAGAAATTAGACTCATTAATTCGTTTCAGGGTCACAATAGACGAAAGTCGTTTCCTTCGGATGTATGAAAAAGAATAACATTAGAGGTGAACGCAATAATTGACGATGATAGTTATGCTTCAAAATCGATTGAACCGGCAACAAATTGAAACAAAAATAAAGTTGTTGTATACTATGCGCCAAGATGAATAACAAAGATTTAATAACAAAATGTATATGTTTAAATTTGTTTATTTGTTTATTTATTTATTCAATTTATCGCATTGTTTTTTTAAATATGTCTGTCTATACATTTGTCTACGTATGTCTACATAATGTTGCATGTGTCAACATAATATGTCTATGTCTGTCTACAAATGTTTACTCTTGTTTAAATATCGTCTACATATATATGTCGACATGGGCACCTACATAGACTTTCCCATTTCACTAGAGAAATCCACTATTCATGGGCGTAATTCTCGATTTTAACTTAATTGTAATTCATTTTATAGTGAATTTCGTTTATACCACTTTCGTCCACCCTACAAAATAATATTGATTCCGTGACATTTAACTTCCCTATTTAATATCTTAATCCTTCTACATAACAACAATTCTTTCTAAGTATTAGACTACAATATAACTTTTTCATCGACGCTAAAAATTGTGTACAAATTTGGCCCTCAACAACAATATTACTAGTATAAGTATTATCATTTTTCTAGAAAATCAATCAATTTTAGCCAGTTAATTTATACATTTTAAAGTATATAAGGCATCGTGGTTATGTTTCTTTCTAACTTAAGATAATTTTACTCACAATATTTATATATACATATAATTTATACATATAGTTAGATATTTAAATAGATTATTATGAAAAATTAAAAAAGCACGATCTTACAAAGTTGTAATATATGCACAAGACTCAATAAAATTCAAAAAGTTTTGCATAATTTATATACTTTAATCTCATTCAACATAAGCAATAGAAATTTTTAAATGAATACTGTAAACTGTCTTAATCGTGCCATTTTTATGTATACCCAGAGATCAAACATCAGTCTCGTTTACACTATAATAATAAATAATCTATTATAAAATCTGTAATCTGAAATCTGAAATCTACTGAATTTTCTTTCATTTAAAATGGATATAAGTTTCATTTCTTTATTTCTTTATTTTTTCATATTTATATACTTAGGTATACTTATAGACTATTATACGCAGTGATTCAAAATCTGAACCAGCAAAAAAACTCAAATCCTAATAAACTCGGCATTCATTTCAAGTTGATTGCTTCCACAAAACTTTAAAGACAACAATAAATTTGATGCATTTTCCTTTTAGAAACACAGTTATCGACAAAAAAAGTAAAATGTATTTTTGTTAAAATGGTATAAATCAAATTCTGTACTTGAACTATATGAGTTTTGCATTTCACTGAATTCGGACATAGTACAATCCCCCTCAAAAATAAGTATACACCCTTTCTTTAAACTATTTCTACTAAACAATGCTTCAAATTATTCAAAAATCAGAACAAATATTAATGCAAAAATAGTATTTATTGATTACTAAATCCAATATGATGACTAACGAAATCAAAATGATATTTTTTATTTTTTATTTATGGATGATTTTTATGGGTAAATTTTTATTTACCTTATGATTTTAAGCATTGTTTAGTAGAAATAGTTTGAAGAAAGGGTGTATACTTATTTTTGAGCGAGGTTGAATTTATGACTATTACATAAATATTAAAGATATTTTGTAAAGTAAGAAGTTAGCGAAACTGTTTATAAAATATGTGCAATATTATGCTAGATCATTTTCATTTAACAATAATCAGGTTGAACGGGGACGACGAAAGCGTTATGATGTTTTTGAATTTCTCTCTGCCCCCTGCATTGACAAAACTGTTAATCAGTTTAATTCTTAAACATTTTTATACTTAAATTTATATAATCAAATTAATTTTGAATGAAAGATATGTTTTATATCTATATAATGAAAATTGTTGAAAACATATATGTAACTATTCAGTTCTAAATAACTGTAAAGTATATATTTCATAATAATTTCCTTCACTAGATAAAACAACGATTTAACCATTTTATTCATTTTATTCATTTTATTACCTTACCGGGCTAACTATGCATACTTTTGTATATTTGACTAATATATGCATAAATCTACATAGCCTTTCATCTAGACGTTTAGTTTAATAAACCTTATATGCCTTAATGGCCATTCTAGCAATTAATTATTCATCTGATATTAAATAGCCACAGAAATTTGATAATACCATATAACTCAATGCTATACACATACTCGTATAAGGAAATTTGAAAGTAATATATCTTGTATATTTACGGTAGTATACTTATATATTTACCCTTTTTATTACACTATGTAACAACAAAATTATTTTTTTATGTTCTTTTAACGCTCAATTTTTTATATTTTTTGACCAAAAGATTACACAAATGGAGTTATTATCTCAATAGATAGTACAGATTTTTTAATAAACTGAATGTCTAAATTTTTCATATAATTCTATATATTGCTACATGTATTTTCAAATTTAATGGAAATAAATAAGAAGATATGGATGAAGAAGAAGGTAATTTAAATTTCAAAATAATAGGATAAAAAAATTAACAGCATCAATATATCTAATGAAGACCACAAAAAAGACAGAATATGATTATACGTCAGAATATATATACGTCGTCATCTGCTTATTAAACTACACGTCAAAGTACTCTTGCAAAGTCTGGGAATTCAGTTTCGCAAAATTAATCTTTTAAACTGACGTTTCAAATTACGTAACTAAATAAGACCTAAGCTTTTATAATTTTCTTTGTTTTCTAACAGCTTTCTCAAATTTGTTGTAATTTGTGTTGTGTACCTTATTTGGAATTATGTGTAGGTATATATAAATTTAAAATAAGTTATGAAATAATTGCAATTAAACAATATTTGCACTAATTATGAAAAAGTATAATATTACCAAAACCGTGTATATGTACAATGTATGTAAAAAAAATTAAAATTATAACAAAAATATATATCATGCTTCAAAAGAATTAATTTGTAAGAACTATTTGTTTATTATTAATTTGACAATATACCATTGCATATGCTAAATAGAATTGGTCCTTAACATTAGATAAGTGATAAATAAATTTTACACTGATATTAGCAGCTAGAACAATTTTAAACGTTCAAAATCCTGCAGATAGTTTCGTCATTGTAATATTAAATTTCTTGTCAAATTAACGTTTCCTTTTTTCATTTATGATTTCGTAAGATTCGCACAATATGTTCATATAATTATTTTAATTTATTTAAACAGTAGTAAATTTTGTACAAGTTTATTCATTTTTATACTTATGTAGTACATAGATTTAATACTCTTATATCTTTAAATATATTCAAAAATAAAAAAATATATATATTTGTATTTAAACATCTGTTAGATTTTAAACAGATCAATAAAGATCTTAAACATTTATAACCCTATATAATAAAATAATTATTCTTTGCTATATTCTACAATCACCATTTACTTATATGTAAGAATTGTCTTCTTAGTCAACGAGATAATTTTATCTAACAACTGTAAGAAGGTGTATTTACATAGCTAAACATTTATATCTGTGCAAATATCTTATTTACTATATAGACATTTAAATTGAACATAGAATAAATAAAATAAGCATACAGCCTAATGAAAAATAAATGTAATCATGTTATTTAAAGAAATCAAATTTCCAAGCCTCCGTCTCGAAAAACGCACATAATCTCAACTACATATTTATTATTTTCTATTAACTTAAAACTAATGTCAAAAACTATGCTCTCCAATCTACACATAAATTTTAGAAAAACACATGTCAGACTTTTAGAACTATTTTTACAACTAGAAATCATCAGTTTATTATTTTTGTAATCTATATTCAAAAGTTTAAATGACTAAAAAATTAACATTAACCAATTGATACCGCTATTTTTCATTATTTTATATACATACATTTGAATGAATTTTTACTAAAATAGATAAATAAATATTTACTAAAAAATGTATAACATGTACAAAATGGGACAAAACGTAGACAAAAATACATAATAAAAAGAATTATATAGCAAGATAACAAAATAAAAAAAAGAGAGAAGACTATGTATAAGGATCCACATAGTTATATTTGTGAAATGAAGAAATCAAATAATTAGAGTGTTGTTGTGAAGTATTGTTCTGATGAGGAAAAGTAGTTTTTAAACCGATTTATATTGAGTGGGGTTGGGTAATTTATTATAATATATGTATTTTGGGATTTCAAATATACTTAAAATCTACATTGTTCATTAAACTTAATTTCTACAAAAATTTACTAATATTTGTATATTTCACTGTTTTCTTTACGAAGTTATTCTTTTTAAGAAAGGTTACTTCTTGTTTTTTCGAAATTAAACATATAACATTATTTTTAACAATTTTAATATCAATGAATTTCTTATTTTAAATACTGTAATTATATATAGATAGGCCTATATACCAATATAATTGTGTTCAATTTTTTATTTTGATTGTTGCATATTAAAAAATGCTAGAAGTTAATAGCATTAATAAAATATAATTCTAACAATTCAACAAGAATCATTTCAAAGATTAATTTCAAATTTTACACATTTTTTTTATGCAGCTTAAGTGACACAAACCAGGAACAACATCACTTAACTTAATCTTTCATTCTTGTCAATTTTCAGTGTTCCAACCTCATCGCACTCTCAAACTCCTGCTCCAATTCACTATTCATCACATTCGCGATACTGTATGGAAATTCAGTTTCCGAGCGATTTATCATTTCACTATAGGACATGATTTAAAAAATGTAGACCTTAATCTATATGTTTTTTCCTTTCATAATATTTATTGATAGACGTTAAGATAATAAGTTTCTCATGTTTGCAATTAACGGCCTTGTATCCGACTGCTTTGAAGTTTGCCGTTATTTACACCATCCTATCACTTTAGCTGCTTTTTACGGTACGGTTCTTATTCATTTATAATCTCAAACTTCAAAATAAAATTGTTATATATAATCTCTTGTACTAAATAGGTATCGCTTATTTTACTTCGAAATTTCTCTTTCTTTCAAATTATGATAAGAAATTGTTATTTAAATAATGTTTTACCCAGTAAATAGAAAATCTTTATGGAGTACCTAATTGCAAAATAACAATAACGATATTTTTCATTCATAGAATACATAAATAATATTATATCTAAATAACAGTTTAGTTATAAAATTTGTTGTCATTATAATTATTTTTGTTATTTTTGCTTTGTTATATTTAAAACCAATTTCTTTTTAATAAAATATATATTTGTAAATATATTAATAAAAATAAATTTAATTTTTTGACTTTTGAAAAAGGAAAGGTTTCTTTCATTTCTATAATATATAATAGAAACTTAAGTAACTTCCGATAATCAAAGCCAATTAGTAAAACTTAGTAGCTAGGCAACGGTTAAAATACATAGGTTTCAGAGCTACAAATCCATTTTATTTGTTTATTTTTGTATAATGTATATTTTGTAAACCAATTAAAAAAGAATTATAATGAGATCAATATTATACATATAAACAATAAATCAAAATTTATAAACCAACGTCAGTTAAGATTTATTCACAGTTATATATATTCATTTAAACTTAAAAATATATATTTATTAGTAAAGAAAACTTTACAATATTTACAACGTTAAACTTTTAGAAAATATATAAATTCCAAAAATGCAGTAAATTTATTCTCGACGCCGGAAAACCATAAATCACAGGTTCAAAAATTATAATGTCAGTAAAACATGCACTCCGCGATTATGCAAGACTCGTTTCTGGTTTTTATTTCTGTTTATTTCATTTTACTTATACCTGTTTATACTAAAAATTAACTTGACTTATTTTTTTGTTTTGATTTGATTTGATTTGAAATTATGTTGACTTTAAAAAAAGTATTCCTTTCGAGAATATATCCCAGAAAGGAATACAGAACTTCTAAACCAGAGGCATGTTCAATCCTCATAAAACTTTCATATTAAAAATTATTCGTTATATAGAAGTTTAAACGCTAATCTCAAGAAATAACGCCAACAAATAAATTTTAAACCTTTCAGAATTACTCGAACAAGAGTATTTTTAGACATATATTTTATAGAAACATTTAAAAAAATTATGGATTCAGATTTAGGTACATTTCTTTCATCTTTTTTTCATTCATTCAAAATAATCGATTAAAATTCAGTAATATATACGAGGTAAAAAGCTTTTTGTAAGAAATGCAAATCAGAAAATAAATAAAAGTATCGAGCAGAAAATACTCTTGTACTACTATCTATAATAATCTATATGTATTTAGTGAGGAGCACTCTTAAATACTAGGCAAAAAGAAACGAATGCGTCGTAAAGATAAATACAGAGCTACACACACGACACAGGGTGTAAGAATATTGGTATGTTACAACGAGAAGAAAAGACAACTCATTGATGTCGACAGGTCCATTAGTGGATCATCCTCCCCGAAAAAAGGCAAGCTTCTTAATAAACCTATTAGATTTGTGCTAATCTACTAAAATCTAGAAATTGGTCATAACCTATAATATGTATATACAAACCTACTGTTAAAGTACAAAGTTTGTGTCAAATTCATTCCCCATGAACTTACAAAGTTCAATTTTCATATCTGGTTAAAAATATAATCTGTACATTAATTCTCTTTGCAATTAAGTGTCATCAGCGGGATATTTTGCCACTAAATTACGTTCATGTCAAAATGGATTATATATATACATAGATATTTGTTTTACTTTGTATATATTGATTAATTTCTATGATATATATATATACATGTTGCATACATCTTACAAATCAGTGCCACATATGCGATCAAATAGAAAATTTGAATATGCAGAACGTTTATATAAACAGCGTTTCCACTTAAACACGTTATAATTAACTATTTAAGGAGATTTTACATAAAATAATATTTTCTTACTTACTGAAAATATATTTAAGCTGCGTATTTTAAATATGTGAAAAAAACATTCCCTGATGAACATGTATTTAATTTAATTTAATTCTTCATCTTTCCATCTCACGGATATTTGATACACCCTAGAGTCGTCATTCCTCTCCATAAGCCAACATGAATAAGGATTCTCTTTCCGCAATCTCGATATATAGTGTAACATTCTATATTTAGATTTTCTGAAATTTGCTATCTTACAAAGAGAACTTAAATATTGTGTTACTAATATTCAATATTATGTGTTTTAGACTAACAAGTAAGTTTAAGAACCTTACGCATTGTACCTTTAAATAGAATTTAAAAAAATTAAAACTCTCTGGTGACTTATTAATTTAAATAAAAAGATTTTAGATCTATATAACTTTTTTTCTCTTTAATCATGGAGAGATTTATTCTTTTTTAATTGTATAAAGATAACATACTTGCATACAATATTGCCATATTTATAATTTGATAAATGTATTTATTGCAGTTAATGCATTTAATTTCATAAATAATGCCTTGCATTGTTACATAACAAATTGGTTATTAGATATTCTCATTTCATAAAAAATTTATATAAAAATTCCAAATAAAAATATTTAATTTTACAATTATTGATTTAATTAAAACATTAATCATTTTTATCTGTATATACGTTTTATCTGTCAATGACTGTAACAATTGAATAGCCGCTTTTAATTTAAAGCAAAATATATGCTATAATTAATAAATTGTAAAATAAAAAAACGCTGAAAATATTATATAGGTACTTATAATTTATATGTACTACATTTAATTAGAATAAATACATAACAAAAATATGAGCAGTTAAAATAATTATATTTCAGTAATTTCGGACAATTTTCTTAAACTTTAATTAACATTTATTTTTATGGCCAATTGCATTAATTCAGAATATTGATATTTTTGTATTCGCATAGTAATCATTTTAATGTACAAGTAAAATAAACTTTTTGTACTTTTTGTAATGTTTTTGCATATTTTTGCACATAGGATTCGATTATTATTTTATTTTCAAGTAAAAATGAACTGATTTAAACATTTATGTTAATTTTATAAATCTTTAAGAACTATTAATATTTTATTTATTAAATTTTATTATTTTATTTTGTTCCAAAATTATATTAATATATACAAATATCAGAGTACGCAGATGTCTGTACGGGACCGTCTGTACATCTGTCTATTAAAGCGCAAGTTTTATAATACTCAGCTAATTAAATTTCCACAAACTTGAAAGAAGGGTTGATATACACCGATTAATCTGCAGAAATGCCTCATGACTCTTCTTGAGAATTAGAAGAAAGAAGTATTATATCAATTGTCTAACGTTTCCCTTTTTACCGTAAGCTATTTGTAGTTGCATGTATATATTGCCCTTACCTTTGCTGCTGTCTTACTTTTATGCCTGCATGTTTCAATTCAATTTGTAGGCAATTTATATTTTCCACTAAAAAGTAGGGTGGAGTTAAATTTTATATTGAAAGGGTGACAAAAATGAGGAACGTACGCAATACGTGTGTATCTATTATATTCTACAACATAATATTTGCCTTATAATACTCACGAGCTTAGCTACATTACATCTTGGTTTCTCATGGTTACGCCCATTTAAGTCTTTGTAAAACTAATGCTCGCTTCTCTGTTTCACACGATTGTAGTAAATATATAAAATGGGATAGTTTTCTTGTGCCTCAACTACGAGTATATATATATATATATCATATATGTCAGGTATATCATAAACCTACATTAAAAAGACAAAAAATCATGTGTACAGGTTTATAGAGTCTCCGTATATTAAAAGCGTGGGAATAATGAAGCTGTGCGTATTATACAGTTAACTGGAAAAATTGAATATATTAATTTAAAGTCTTATTTGTCATGTAAACTATATATATATTGAAATCATGGGCCTAATAGTAATTAGAAACTAGATTTTATTCAAATGTTACTCACATATTAACAGTTATTTTTATAATTGCAATTAAAATAATATTTGCAGAATTAAATGCATTTTTATTAGTTGCATTTATATTTTACTCCTTAAAGTGTACCTATACATATTAAATATCATATATTTTAGCCTATTAATAAAAATATAAAAAGTAGATCCATGAAATAAATAAGAGCTCAGAGTTAAATCAATATAATTCATCTCCAAAATAATATTTTAAAAAGTAAGTTAGTCTCAAGAGAATACAGGGTCAAGATTATTTCTACGTAAATCTGCATAAAATTAGGTAATTCGAGTTGCATGACCCCTAAAATTCAGATAGATGTTCTATTTATGAAGAGATAAATTTTTGATTAAATATTGATTTCCACACTGTCGACTCAAGTGTCTAATGGGTATACCAATGATGCGGAAGACGATAGAATCATATTTCGGTTAGATTGTTTGCAAGACTTTATACGCACGCACATAAAAATGTATAAATTCCATTATTTTCTAGAATTTGTTGAGCCATTTGCATTTTGAAATTAATTAGTCAGATTTTACCAACATTACGTGTGTGAAAGTATTTAGTGGTATGTATTTTTCCTATTATTAACCGCTCGAACAATACATATAATTTATTACTAAAAGGAACACATGATATCAATATTTATTGAGCAGACTATATATATGCAAAATATTTATATAAAAGTGTGTAATTTACACTAAAAATATTAATAGATATAATTTTAGATAATAACAAAATATTGAAATGGTAAGGTTGTCAGTGAAGTCGTTCAAACTGAATACATACCTACACAAAGTTACACAACATTCAGCGACAGATAAACATTTTAGTCGACCACTCTGAAACAACGTTCCTTGATAATTATTAAATGCTTATTAAGATGCAGACATAAAGAGATCTAATAAAATGTTTGATATAATATTCAAATTTATTTATATAATTTTACTTGATTCAAAACATTTATAATTCCACGAATTTTTCAAGAGCGGACAAACTATGATACGCGTTCTTATATAAATGTATATATGTATAATGTATTTTTCAATGTCATTAATGTATATATCCTTTCACGGTAATTCTAATAAATTATTATCCTTTCATAGAGTTATTCTACATTTATAAACGTTTAAATATTAACTTCTCTCCTTTGTGTATAAACATTGACTGGCATTAAAAGATTTTTCTGTTGAGTCATCAATAGATAAATGGTGTTCATGACTGGTGGTGATACTGACACTATTAGTGTTCTTTTTTTATTATACACTAAATAATGCAAATAACACAAAACTTTACATAGCCGGGTTTAAAGGGTTAATGTCGACCACCACACTCAAAATTAGAAGCTGTGAGTTAACAAGGCGATAAAATGGGTCAATATTAATTTATTGATGTATTACTCGGCCTAGTATGAAACCTATAGTCTGTACATGCCTGCTACAATTAAATGTGTGCCATTCTTTTCCCGTTAGATGTATGTGTAGTGTATATTTTAAATTTACATGTGTTCATAGTATTGAAATATATATAGATGTTTATTAATATATTAATAAAAAGTTATATATAAAAGTAAAAGAATTTTCTATAGTTATCAACAGAATATAATTCAATTTTGATTTAAAAAAATACAATTTATGCATTTATTTCCAGGTTTTTTGTATTTATCCTCCTTCCTCCTCCCTCCTCTTTGGTGAATCCTGAGTACATCATAATTAATATTGGTAAATAAGTATAGAATATTTTAGTATTATGTATTGAACAAAATTTCATAAAGTAATTTTATATTTATCGCAACAATATTTATGTTCTCACAATTTACGCTATGTTTTAACAACAGTTTTGTATAATGAAACAATTTTAATAGCAAAGAAATATACATATTATTACACAATGTCTGCAATTAATATACAATACTAAAATTACTTTCGTATTATATTGTACCATTAAAATATCCTCTAAAAATAAATCACATTGGCAAATAATTAAATTATGCTTTACATTTTATAAATAGAATCATTTACAAAAATTAAAAACATATTGAAAATAAAACCACAAGCAGGTTATTGTAACAAAAATATTTTTTTATTCTACTTCTGCATAAGGCATGATTCTTTACAATTTATTTTATATTATAAAACGAAAATAAAGGATTTTCTCAGGCGTAACATATGCTCCGAGCGGTTTCTTCTGAACTTTTCCGTTAACTAGTCCTTTTAGAAAAACAAAAAAAGTATTTTTTCATCTTAATCGTCAAACTGATAAATTATAAGCGTGAAATTATTCTTTCAATAGGTAAACTTAATTTAAAAATATTCTTCATTTTTTTAAATTCCGAACTATACGGAAGATAGAATTTTTGACATAATTTATATAGACATCCATACAATACACTTAAATTTATAAAGGGAATACTATTTGAATAATTTTTTTTATATTTTATTTTCGGTCGTATACATACATACTATTCAAATAATGTTTATGTTCATGAACTCTGCCATTTCTATTTAGTAATAAACTATTGGTATATACAGTGTGTAAAACTGTTTAATCTATTTACAAAAATATTTTTTACATATTCATTTTGTTTATATATAACACAATCTTTATAGACATATAATAACAAAAATTTCAATGTAGTAAATGTTAATTAGGAAAAATAGCATCAATTAATTGTTAAATTAAATTAAAGCTTGAAGTTATTAAAGTTTTAATAAATTCAACTAAATAAACTATTGACTAAATTATATATTAATTATTCTTTTTGTAAACGTTATTTAGACAATCATTAATTATTATGACAAAATATAAATAATAAATGTGTTAGTGTATATTTACGTAAAAAGCTGTTTTTCTACAAATATCAATTTAATAGAATAAAAATACTATGTAGAAAATATAGTGGTAACATTGGGGTAACAATAATATTCTGAATAAAATAAAATGTTAAGTCAAACATTTTCAATCTATGAAGAGTTCTACGTCTGCATTTCAAACAAGAAAATAAGGATGATATCTTTTTAGCTACATACGACACGAAATGCGTATGTTGGCGGCAGTCCCATATACATATATTTATCAAAGTTTATTTTCATGTAATGTGATGTCTCTGGTGCATAGAAACTAAAAAGTTAAATCTCATTTCCTGATGGATAACATACTAATGTCAATGTAAAATATGTTATTTTCACCTATAACAAAATGAAATAGTTATCGTCATGAGGATTAGAACTGCATCTACGTATGATATTATTCAAAGCCATTTGTAAAAAAAATTCCATGACATTTTCATAAATTATGAAACATAGAATTTAGTTTTAATCAGCGATAATCAGAAGATATACACGACTATATAATTCTTGAAACTTTAAGAACCCTACCCAACCAAGTTTTTTTAATTTATTAGCACATAATCGAATATTATGTAAATAAATTATAACCAACATATTTAAATATTTAAAATAAATATATATATATGCACATTTATATATTCTACGTTTCTAAAAACAACTACTATAATAGTAACCAACCAGTTAATTATTAAAATATTTTGTTATTTTTATTATTTAACTCAATCATTATAGAAAATTTTCTATTATTAGGATTTATATGCAATAACAAATATTACTTCATATTTTAACTGAATTATATTATTTAATCGTTATTGACTAAGCTGCGAATGTCTTGGTGTTAAAATGGTACAATTTAAAAATAATTAATAAGCTGAATTATCATAAGATCATTTATAGTTTTTGAATTTTGCTTCTAGGAGTAAATATATAATTATAAATTACTATTTTATTGATTAAAATAGTGAGCTTGAAAATATTAAAATTATCGAAACTATGATGTCTATATTTAGAGTCATGTTTACGTCGCACAACACGAATTTGAGATAGTTTGTTCGATGACTGATTCACGCACTGTTTCAAAAAATAGCTTACGACAATAAGAGACAATAGATGACATTAATTATTCATTCGTCTCCTCCTAAAAGATTGTAAAACAAAACCAGTTGTCACTTGTTCGTACGCCAGAAATGTTTCCACCAGTTCTTTTTGGTATTTTCGATCCATTTTCCTGGGGAACTAAGGTATGAGCTGAAAATATTATCCTCAAATCGAGCGCCTCTTACAGAAATTTCGTCACCTGTATCTTTTCAGAGGAATTCTGTCTGATATTTTATTTGAGTGCGCTGTGCTAACTAGAAACGAATGCACCATCAGGTTCGCCTCATTTCCGTTAGTTTTCTCTCTTATTAACAGTTATTGCACAAATTTCACTAATTCAAACTCTCCCCACCGAACTAATAAAGACTGTACAAGCAGCTGACTATACTGGGAATGACTATTCTTAAAAATATGTATTTTGCTCACACTTTAGCAAACACACCCAAACTAGATCTAAAAACTTTTAAACGTACATTTTTTTTTTCTCGTAAAATTTGTAGCAATATATTTATAATAAGCAATCTAATTTCGGAATAAATTTTTTTCTCATTTAATAATTTTTTATTGAAGGATTTTTTACGCTTTCTATTTTAACTTCTGTAGTTAATATTGGCTTATATTCACACTGATTGTTCTAAATTAAAATATTAACAATACAGCAAACATTTAACATAATATTTAAACAATTCTATTAAAATTTGCATTTAAAATATTGTTGTGCGTGTTATATCAAAGTTTAAAAAAAATAAAACTAGCTAAGGTATAATAGCACAAATAAGCCTTATTTCAGTGGATAAAAATTAAATTTTAATATATAATGAAATCTTTCTTGCATATTTAATATAAATAAAGAGTTAGAATCTAATATTTATGTCATTAAATGTAGATGTAGAGGGATTTTTATATTTCACAAGTGACTTTGTGAAATTGAGAATTAAACGTTTTTATTGATGATACTTTCTGTTATATGCAATACTCTTAAGTTGAAGAGTCAACTGAACCAAAAAAACGATAATTTGATAATTTAAATTATAGTAGTCAATATTATTTCATTATGCAAAAATATAACATTCAGTATGTAAATTCTTTAATTGATTTTTTTTAAACGTTCTTTTTAGTGAAGGATAAATATAAAGACTGTTGAAACTTAATACAAAAAGCATGGAAATTAAATTTTATTAACTATGATAAAAATTATGCTTTACTAGTTAGTAATAATGAAAGCTTTTTACAAGCTACACAAATATTATTGTGTTTTATTTTCATTTAAAGTTAAATGTTACTGTTACATTTAAATCAAATTTGATATATTGATAATATTCTTGATAATTTTATATTTAAAAAATGTAGAACTTAAATAATTATAATATAGCATCAAAGGGTTTTTATTTTTAGAAATAGGTGGTGGATAAATATGAATTTGAATGTTTTTCAGTTTCTAAGGTTTCTTTATTTGGTTCACCAACATGAAATTTTTTTGTCTCAGTTTAAAGTATTTTTAACCTACGTCAGTTCCATGTAATTAAAATATATTTTTTTTCTTATATTTGATATTGTAATTTTACTAAATATAATTATAAAAAACATGATTAAAATAATATATTAAATTGATATTCACACAATATATAGGTAAAATAAATTCAGAAGCATTTAATGCTGTTCATATTATTTCATATCATTATAGTTTATGTCATTATAACTCAACATTATTCCATGAAACATGTTTTGAAATAATTACACACAAATCAATAGTGTTTATTATTTACAATGAAATGATTCATATAATCAATAAATCTCTATTAATAACTTTTAACTTTAATTTCGAGGTAGACAATGCAAATAATGTTGCAAATTAATTATTCACAATATTCACACAATGACTCTCACAAACTGTAATATTGGGAAGCTTTATGAAACAATAATACCGTTTTTTGACTATTACGTGTTCCCTAAAGCAGAAAAATTGTGTTACCTTATTGACGATAAAAAATAAATTAGCAAGTCAGAACGCATGATTCAACGAAATTCTAGAAATCGTCTCATTTTGCTCCGTTCATTATGAACGGATTGTGAGGACATCGTTACTGTGATGTTCATTTTCAAGGGACCACGTTTGGCTGGCACTAAATAAAAATGCACATGATAAAAATGTGTTGATATTTTCGAAAATTGTGAAAAGTTTTATATTTTTCAGTACTTTTACGACTTTTGTTTCAAATTCCTTATATGTAGGCAGAGGTCGTGCCTTAATAGTTAGTGCTGTCATGTAAACATGTTAAATTCATATTTTAATAATTTACGATTCAACATTTATTAATACAAACATTACTTTCTGGCACATATGGAAATGTTAAAACATCGCAAATATAGTAAAATAATTCCTAAAAAGGAAAAGTAATTTCTAACTTGATTATTAAAATAATTCAATTCTTTTTTAACTAAAAAATATATAACTTTTCTTGTTATTATTTCATAACTTGATTTATCGTCATGTTTAGCCAATTTTGAAATTGAGGTAATGATATTCATTTTAAGAAAGCTTAGATAAAAATAACTATTGTAAATTTTATTTAGTTTCTTTAGTAATTTCTTTTATCTACCTTTATCTAAAATAATTTCAATGAAAGGAATAGATATAAGTTGAACTTTTAATTTGCATAATAATTACCTATTATAAGTTGGAATTATTTCTAAATCTTTCTCTTTTACAGATATATTTGTCCAACTTAAAAGTTAAAATTCAGCAGTAATTAAATTATAATCCAGATAAAATCTAAAACATCCATATTGTATATTGTATATTATTTATAAATAAGCAAGATTTAAATATTAATATTAATATCAAATAAAAATTAACTAAACTATGACTTCACGGTAGCAACTTGTAATAATAAAATTAATCACCCTGGGTTGCACAGGCTGCTTCTATTTAAATGAAAATAGATATTATATAAATTTAATTATATATAATGATATAATATAATTTATATAATTATATAAAAATTTGAGCTATCAGATTCCATAGCCCACCACATGCAGACAACTGTGCCCTATTCCTCACACCACTTCCGTCTTATCGCAGACTCAATACATCAAGAATTTAGAGGCAATTATGATTAGTGAACGCCTTAGACTTCTAGATAGACTATTTAGTATCTGTAGATGACCGTGGTGAACGTAAGCTTACTATTAAAAATATTGTGTAAAGTGCGACAAACTTGTCCAAATTATTTGTTTTATCTTTTTACTGTGGCCTTCCTTTCTTTTATAATATTTCACTAAATAATAATTTGTAATGCTATTTTAATAGTTCTATTGTAATGCAATAGTTCTAATGATACTAACGGATTTAATTTATTGTATCATTATAAGAAATATACTTATTGGTAAAATAAACATATAAATATATTTGTTATTAAAAAATTTAATAATATAAACTTTGTATCATATATATGTACATATATATACTGTTCAAATGATATCTAACAGAATATGTATATATCGATGCTTTGTATACTTTATGCAAATTTTTGAATTGTACATTGTTTTTCCTGTTTAAATATATTAATAATTTCTAAAATTTACATTAATTTCTTTTAATATAAAAACTGAGATGCTATTTTAAATATTTCAATTGTGAAATTTTTTTCCTTTAGAGCTTTATTGCAGTTTCTGTTAACCAGGCTTATATTTCCAATTATTGATTTGTGCGTCTGTATTTACTGCAGTAATTATTTTAGTAAATAGGGACAAAGCCTAACTGACAAAGGGATGCGATTTACCCGGAATGTCGAGTTCCGGTGATCACTGGGGCTTCTTTATTCGATGTTCCGTGCTAACTATTCTCTTTTAATTCCTTTTATTTTGTCATATCTGTCTATATTGGCTAAAAACAGATTTATTAGCATAGCTTCAGATATTTTAAAACACAAATAAAAATATTAGCTAGCTACTAACAGTTAGCAATAAGAAAAAACATGTTATAAAATAATTATATCTAGAAGAGATATCTCATATTATTATGTAATTCTTTTAAACGAAAGAGCTTTACATATATTATCAGTAGATTAGAATCAAAATATCAGTTCATGAACTGAATTATTATCTAACATGATTCACTTAATCTTGCCCTGACAATATGAAAATGTTAAATTATAAAATATATACTATTCTCTTACATTAACAAAGAAATAGGATTTGTATTAATATTATATGATTACACGTTAGTCTTCAGGGAAAAAGTTTGCATGTTTGAAACTTGTTGTATACTCGTTTAAATTTTAGCCTGTGAGAACAAATTTGTATATATGCAAATATACAGTCTGTTTTACATAGTAAAAAACATGTTTTTAAGAATTGTGCTTTAGATTTTTTTAATGCCTTAATTGATAAGATTATTTGTATAAATTTGAAAAAGATCACATTTCTACAGAACAGCCATAGAATAAATATATAAGATACGAGACGTATAATGAAATATAGTTTCTTAAACAGCATGAAAAAATGTCTCATACATTTTTTATTTCAATGTTTATTATCAAATATTATGTTATATGTTTTAATTTTTAATTAAATATTTTTTCTCGTTTATAATAAAGTTGATATAATACAATAAGATTTGTATAATACGTAAATACATACTCGTATTGTTAAAATCTAAATTTAGTTTTTCTTATATATTGCACATATGTTTTAACATAATATATTTAAAAAACTATCATATTTTTATTATTTTATTATTATTAAAAATATTATACACATATATATAAACGATGAGTCTATTTCTATAATAAAAAATATGTATAAGTATATAACTTATTACAATTTATAATAAAAGATTAATAAAATTAATCCAG
>JAYRBW010088849.1:0-21772 GCA_036023295.1 Invenusta paracnida
CTTAAACTTAACTGTTTTACTACATACACGATTTAATTGCTCTTAGTTTTTAAAACAATATTTTGCATAGCTATCAGTCTGGAAATAGTAGTATTGAACTGCATACAGAATCAATCAAGAGTTGAATCTCTGTCTATTATTACCCTGTGTAGAAAACAATTACGCCAAAATTATTCTGTGGTACATATAAAGTTTGTATATAATGTAAAAGAAATATCTATGATTTTGTTATATCTTAATTCCGGATTAATCAATTCAATCATGCGCTACCACACTAACATGTCTGAATTGATTAATCTGGATAAATTGTATATTATAATCATAGTACATTTGAAACAATACGCTTTTTTTAGTTGCAATCAATATACTCTTAAGTGAAAAGGTATCACAAAAACCTTTATTCTTATTCATGGAGTTAATTATAAGCATATTCTCGATTTACGGACTTATAAATTTATTCTTATTTGGATACTGTGTTCGGTCAATAAAAAATGATGATTGTTCCACAATATTTAAAGATGAGAACACACATGATTATTTAATGAATCATCAAGTAAGGTTTATTAACATATATTAATTAAGTAGTAATTCTTATATTTAATGTATCTCCTTGTGAGATCAGGGTTGTAGCATCATTCATTTTCGTTTCATATGTTAGATTTATTACAATGATTTATTATCAATAACTTTCAACCTTAAGAACAGATTGAACCGGATTAGTTTTTATTTTATTCGATATCATCACTCATCAGCTTAACAATAAAACTTGAGCTTAACACAAGTAGAACTAATTATTAGTTTGTAATAATACAAATCTTGTAATTAAGACGCAGTTAAGCCAATTTTGATTAAGCAAAAAGTTAGATGATAACAATTAAACAAAGCTTATATAAAAAATGTGATCATCGAAATAGGTACACCAGCTTTAACACGATTACGAATGAAATATAATAACACGAAAATACAATATTAAATATCCCGCATATTCAACATTATTAAGAGTATCTTGTGTACATATATGGCCCTGGCCTGATGTTAGCACTAACTAATTCTTGGTTTATTCGTATTTAACCCCTAATTGTAACTAAAATCTAAATTATAGACTAGTATTGTAGCTATTACCTATAATTGTAGTCTAAGCTAACAAGTAGTCTACTATGTCTATCGTTTTTTGTTTTATATATTTAAATATGTTAATATGTTAATATTTAAAAGTAACATTTTTGCTCTTATATCCATAATAAATTATATATGTTTATTTTTAATTGTTAATTGAACGTTAAGCAAGTGCTCTCTATGCTGTTTCGACTTCAGATAAAATTTATATTTTTATTACTAAAGCTTATAGTCTTGAACTACTAAGTATGTTATTGTTAACCATTTAGCTACCATGGTCACGTGCAAAAATATAAAAATCGAATCACTTTATATAGCAGCAATATTAATTTTCAAACGATACTGAAGTAATATGATAAAACCGCAGAGTGTTGAACATATATGTTATAATGATGGCCATATTGAAGGATATGGAAAAATGCTTATTTTAAATTTTTGCGCAAGGCGAATAAGATGCGGTAGTGATGATGGAGTCAACGTGGGAGTTAAACTTGGTGTCATCGCTGTAGGTAACACCGAGTAGTTTGGTGCTGTTGACAATACTGACTTCAGGGATGTTGATGGCACTTTTCTTGTTATTTTGCTTTTAATGGTGTTGAGGTGAGGTTGACCAGTGGATGATATTTGGTGTGTTCGTCTAGTATGTTGCGTCTGGGGCATTCCGATAGACTGGAACGCATAGTTTTGTGTCGTCGATGTATTTTGTGATGCAAGAGGAGACATGTACTGGGTGCAGTATACTTGCCATTAAGCAGAACAGAGTGGGGCTCAGGCCCAAACCCTGAGGGTTACCTGATGTAACAGGGACGGGCCACTGCTGCTTGAATTTCTGATGCGTGTGTATATAAGCTGTCGTGTAGAGCATCGAAGAAGCCATAAAGATTGGTAAACTGAATTATACATTGATAACACTTTAAAGCATAATATTTATCTTTGTACAAGTGTTTACGATTATTTATTAAAACATACAATTGATATATGTAGAGGATGTGTAGATTTCTTCATGATCGGTTTTGTCATGTAAAATTGACACATACACAACATTATAATTGTACTTATTTGAGTTATAATAATTTATTGAAATATACCCTTTTGTGTTTTAATAATTCGAAAACATTTAAAAATATATTAAATAAAAAAAACATGATGACTTTGAAGGTAAATATTTTGAAAAATAGAAATACCATACATCATTGATACAATTACTACTACTGTGATGTTTTTAATGCATTATTTTACAAGGTAAGAAAATAGTATATATATATATATATATTAAAAAATATAAATACCATACATCATTGATACAATTTTACTACTACTGTGATGTTTTTAATGCATTATTTTACTAAAAAATACGGTAAGAAAATAGTATTACTGAGCTGTTTTCAAAACATAAGAAGAGTTAAAACTATCTAAGAGAATTTCTAACGATACTCCATGATAAATACTGTTTATTCTTATTGATGAGGGTTTATTATTATAATGTGACATAAATTTTATGAAAATATTATATTCTCTTTTTTTTATATATATCCTAAATCTTAATTCTAAAATTAAAGTAACTATAATATTTATGTCACGTTTAAAATTTGACTCGTCTAAATTTATTCACAATACTAATCAGATATGCTGGATGTTATTTTCAGGTATCGAAGGAGCTATTAACAGGGGAGCATCTTAATAACAAAACAAGTTTTACTGATAGTAATTTTGATACAAAAGAATGGACGTCTACATTTCCTAAAGATAGTATTTCGTTTACAAGTAAGTATACTGCATTTCATGAATTGAATTTGATTTAATGGTGTACTGTTTTATATTATTCGTACAATCTATCGACATATGTTCCGTGTCACCTATAAATGAATAAATAATAATAATAATACATGCATTACAGAAATGATTTGAGAAAGAATATAAACTCTAACATAAATTCTGAAAATAAAAAAGTACTTATGGATTTATTTTAAACTTACTTAGTATTTATGAATCATAGTTATGATTCAGTCCATTTAGAAACTTAATTTTATTGAAAGTATTTAACTGTGACAATATTCTGTATAATTATATCGTTAAAAATAATAGGTCTGATAATGGAGTTCTAAAATAAACATTTTATAAATAACTAAATGTTTCATCTGTTTTAAATGTTTTATAGCTTCATATAAGGAGAGGTTACAGAAGCGAAATGGTAATATCAACTTCATAACAAGTGATTGCTCCTCATTGATGCCAAGTAATATAATGTTATACTCATTATGACATTTATAAAAATATTTTATCATTAAACTTTTATGTTCCTAATATTTGGATTCATTTTTATATTTTCAGAATCTACACTAAAATATCTCATGCAAACGTATTACTTAACAGAAACTATAAAAAGCAAGAAAAATATCAGTAAGTCGTATTACGATTATTACAATATTTTCAGATATTATTAAAATGTTTTTAAAATGTTTTGTAAAAAATCCTACTTTGATAAATTAATAAATAACTGATACTCTACAATTATAAAAACGTAAGACGAGAACAATATCATTAAACACGATCCGTTATTAATAAATATAAATATATTCATTAAAATGTATGAATTATGTTCTACGATATTTCATGATAAAGATATAGGTATTTCTCTTGGCTATGTATTCCACGTAAAAGATCAAAACCTGACAAGATATATTCAAACTAAAATGAAGAAAATATATTAGTATGATCTAAGTATACTACAGATGTATTTGTGCAAGTAGGTGGTATTAAAATATGCCACTTATTGCATCAATTATGGGTTTTTTATGTTTGTTTGTTTGTTTGTTTGTTTGTTTGTTTGTTTGTTTGTGAATTATATTTCGAAATAATTCTAATAGATTGTTTTATTTAAATTCCTAAATAAAAGGAAGTTATTCTTATTCTAGGTGTTCTACTTTTTAAAATTGAACTATATTTTGCAGCCTAAGATTAGATATTAGTAGACATATTAAATTTGAGATTTTCTAATTTTTCTAAATTTAAATCTAACTAAATTCAGTTCTTGGCAGTGTTTAAAATGTAATGTTAAGTATAAATGAAATGGTACTTTTGTTTCTAATGTCTATTTAAAGTATTTAAGAGGTACAACTAACTCCATAATACAGTAGTGTGAGTTGTACTTTTTTTGCATTTTTTGACAAAAGCACCAATTTTGACACAGAGGTTGACCAATACATTACGAACAAATTTAGATGTAAAGGCATCTCCTAACTGCATCTTCCTTTTTTAAATTTCATGTATGACACCATAGACATTTTTGTGAATTTTGAACGTGTAAAAATATTGTTTTTTATATTTAAAAAGGAAACGTTTTAAAGCCATAAATGTTAAAATAACAGATAGAAATATGTACCTAATGTATCAAATAGGGTAAATGAATTGTCTTAAATATGTTTCTGGAACCAAAAATGATCATAATTAAGCCAAATTCTCTTTTTTTAGTGCATTTTCTCTACTTTTGATAATTTTGGGTTCCAGAAGCATATTCAAGACTATTCACTTACCTTATTCGATACACTAGGTACATGTTTCTATCTGTCGGTTTATCATTTATAGGCTTTAAAACGTTTTCTTTTTGAAATATAAAAAAACAATGATTTTTTGAAGCGTTCAAAATTCACAAAAATGTCTATGGTGTCATGCACGAATTTAAAAAAGGAAGATATATTTTGCTAGTTTATATTTACTTTTCTATTGGTTGGTAATATATTTTATATCATTTAAATATATTATAAAAAAAGTTATTAAAGATTTTGTAATTTTCTATATATCTTGTATTTTCTGTATATCATAATATGGAGAAAATGTAAAATGGCCACTGGGGCCGCCAACGAAATGCAGTTGGGAGATGCCTTCACATCTAAATTTGTTTATAATATATTGGTCTGCAATTGGTGCTTTTATAAAAAAATGCAGAATACGTTTGAATAGTAAACTCTCCCAATATAGTTGAATCTTTTGTTTAAAACATTTGGTTTTAGTTTATCGACAATTTCAATTATCGGAGTTCATCTCACAGCCCGCATGTAGACGTCAAAAATACAAATTCATTTTTGAAACTTCAACAAAAGAAGAGCTTCTCTTTAAGTTTGCTGTGGCATTTGAACAGAAATCTAATCTCTTTGTGTCAGCTGTTGAATTTAAAGGCGATGAACTTCTCAATGGTGCAAGCATCAAGGTATCGTTGCTATGATATAAATTAATCTTTTCAAAAGACACTACTATATGTATATAACTGCGAAAAAGTGGAAATAACAAAAAAATCTTATAAAAGAATATTCATTTGTTTAAGTACAACAAACTGAATTTGGTATTTTGATCATTTAAACATTAAAAAAAGTAGATTATATGATAAATGCAAAATATATCGCACAGTATACTTAAATGTTAGCCTTTTCGTAAAGTCACATTTAAATATCACTTGCAATATATCAAAAAGTTATTTGGATTCCAGAGTTTATTATTAAGTACAGACTTTAAGTTGTTTAATTTACAAAGAGCAATCTTTCCTGCCACACAGTTTTAGTAGTCCTTGATATTACACAATATTTCCTAAAAATAGTATCTCGGTATGAATTCACAGAATAATTAATTTTATGTTAAACAGTTCGAAGAAGGAATTCAACATTAATATCATAGAGTAACTAAACATACTCTTGAGTCTTATTGATTTCATATATATCGCGTAGTCAATTTTCATTAATAGAAAATCGTGTTTTATTTTAATAAATTTTATGTAAATGGACAGACGAAAAGTAGTGAAATATTTTTATAAAATAATTTTTTTTAGCAACTATATTTACAAAATTTTAAATAAGTAAATTTTCTGAAAATAAAATTGAATGCCTGTATATCTAAATCTAGTTTACTACATAAACTATATTCTGCTTAACTACTGTCAATTATTTAAACATTATTTTACAAAAGCTTTTGGGTAGATAAATAGTAGTATTAAACTCCATACAGAATCCTATGTTTAATTACTCTATGAATAATTTAATCTTTTACAGATCAATATAAACAGTCTATTTATTGTAATAACAGTAGTAGAATAATAAATGATATATTTAAATAAATTACTGTTAAAATAGCTCTATAATTGATATGATTTGAAATTCGTTTTTGCTCGATTATTACTATTTCATTATTATATTAAATATATTATTATATCAAATTATGCTATGACAAACAATAACTATTTCTCTGAATAACTATAACAATAACTATAACTATAACTACATGACATAGTTTGAAATATAAAACAATCGCATTTATGATTCAATTGTGTTTGTACGCTTCTTAATAAAATATTTTAATACTGTAACTATTCTATGACACATTGCATTATTTTTTAATAAATGTCAATTTTTAATTTTTTTAAAGAGTCAAGACATATTGGAACATAATGTGGTACATTTATAAAGTGTTCGACATATATTTTTCCAAAAATTGACGATCTCTCCTCTATTATGTTGATTTGTTATTTGTTTATTCATGCAACAGCTGATGATTATTTGTTCGAAAAAAATATTGTTAAATAATTGTATTATAAAAGCAAAGTGGCGTAGATGAATGTGCAATGATTATTATAGTCAAGATTCATGAAGTATCTTAGTATTATCATTTTTAATAATAACTTGAAGTATCTTAGTATTATCAATTTTAATAATAACATAATAACATTTTTGAATATAATTTATTAAAATAATATTTGTTTTAAAATTTTCAATTAACTGTATACACTATGTATGCCTTACGTTTCAAGAACTATAAATGGACTAAAATATAAATTCGAAAATTTTTAAAAATTTTAATATATTACATTATTAATCTTATAAAAGTTGTTATGATATTTCAAAATGTCAGCCAAAATACGATAATTTTGTGAACTCCTATATATGTATGTCTTCAGGTTTAATATATTTACTCTATTTAAGTCCAAACAGAGTATGTACATTGCCGTAAAGTACAAATTAAATATTACTTAGTAAGCACAGCACAATTGCTTAAATATAATCAAATAGCTTGAAAATAGTTTTAATTAATACTTTATTTTGACAAATTTTGACAAATACATTGAAATATAATAGTAAGTTTTTTCAAACACTTTTAAATGCTTTTCAGCTTTCGATATGAATTCGATTTACAAATAAAAGTCATTTTTATTATTATTTTGTCATATTTTTAATTTTATTTAAACTCAAAATTCTACATTTTAATTTTTTTATTATAAAAATTTTAATCATTAATTAATTTAAACCATAAATTTTTATGTCCTTAGTATGAATGGTAAATACAATTTTAAGACCACAATCCATTTTTAGCTTTTCAACGAAAAACAGTTTGTCACTCGGATCGGGCCCGAATCAATCGATATTGATTTTAAGAAGAACAGATTTATAGCTTATCCCGTGATGCAGTTCGGAACTATAATTGTTGTGAATAAAATTAGTAAAAACATGATGTGGGATTTTCATGTATATGCCTTGCTACAGCCTAGTAAGTTTTAAAACATTTATTAAGTGTTAAAAATGAAGAACTTGCATATTGGTAACATGTCTATTCTCTATACTTCAACATGACTATGATAACATGTTAAATTTTATAATGAACTTATTTTGATACTTTTACAACGAGTATTTTAATAAATTATTTAAAATTGTTGTGTAAGTAAAATTTAATGAACTAACACAAATCTGGAAAACTCTGCTGGAAGCTGGACTCGAACCCGCGACCTGCGAATTAAATGCCTAAAGCTCTGCCACATTAGCTAAGTAGGTATATAAACAACTAAATTGGCGGAATCCAAACCTCACTACAAGCATTGCCTTTAACCAGAGCAATTAGTTATTACCTGCCCTATATACTCAGCCGGTTCACATTCTTCAGTCTGTAGTGTTCATAAATAATTTATTGAGTTATAAGTAGATTACACTTTAAACTTCTTGGCTTTATTAAATAGCACTTTTGAATTTATTTTTACATTGGAAATATATATAAAGACATGTGTATATTATATATATAAATTATAAATTAATTAATGTTAATCATTATTACCTTTATATATAACATTTATTTCTTAACATGTTCATTGGACTAATTAATTATTCCTTGTTCAGAATCAATAAGGGATTCTAATTACTCTATAACAGAAAAAGAAGAAAAAATACATTTATCATTGAAATTGACTACTTCAAAAGGTACACAGACATACTTTTAAAAGTTAAATTTAAGTGCATCAATTGAGTTTAGATCTCCTGACAATTGTATCAATATCTACATTAAGCTTTTAAATACATTCTAGCCTGATTTATTAGCGGCCTATTCACCTTAGCATTAATGACTAGAGCTGGTAGCATCTTTTAAGATAATCACGAAGGCGAAATTCTCATTGAGCTGCGACCACTTTCGACTAGTTTGCGAACGTGATTCGCATGTCGCAGCTCTGTGAAAGCTTTTCTTAACGCTTTTGTTTTTGCCTTGTAAATGCTACCCTGAATATATACTATTATAATTCAATATTAAACTAAAAATGATCTAACATTTCAATCAAACGAAGTTGAAGAAATGATAAACTAGATTGCGCAAATACATTTACTTATGATATCACAGATAATTTATTCATGTATGGCTATTAGGATTACTCCATTATAGTGCATACATCATTTGAAAATTAAACACTTAAAATAGCTATACATCGCTATTATATCACAGAATAGGTGTCACTAATCTGTGGTCGACATATTAGGTTAAGTTGAGGGTGCGGTTTCGACACAAAATCAGTCATTTTTACACTGACAAATATAACAAGTTTACTTAAACTTTTTTAAATTGAGCTATATTTCATCAATTTTCATTCTAGCGATGGAAATCATAAGAACAACCCGACTCCTGTCATATGGAAAAACAGTTAAAGACTTTGACAAGAGTTCGAATGTACCGACTTCCCTGATAATTGATAATGAAATAGATGTTTGTATCTTGATCACAAGTACAGTTCATATCAAACTAGACTACTTCTATATTGTGAAATATGTTACTATTTATACTATATTGGCGATGGGAAAGTGCAACTTTGCAATCTCGGTAAATTTATCTTTTTGATTATTTTATTTTTATAATCTTAAACTATATAACACATTTCAGTTTGATATTTCTTGAACGTAAATACTGATTAATTTTATAATTATGTCAAATAGAAAATAGTATATTTCATTTTCGCGGAATAATCATTTAAAAGATCGCTTCTGCTTTGTAATGTAATTTAAAATTGAAAGTTAAAAACTATATATGTATACGCACTATTACAATTTTCTGTAGTATTTTCTGTACAATACTTTATAATTTTCAAGAAATTGTATTGTGTAAAATTGTTATACATATGTATATTGGAGATATTGACTTTTAGATTTAAAAGATTTTATTGACTTCTGTGATCTATACAGTAGAAAAACTTGTCTTTAATGTATGAGTCAAGAAAACCACAATATTATATACATACAACTTCGGTATATTACTGATGTCAAGGGAGACTAGTGCTGAGCGGTAATTGCTCATTACTTCAATTTTATCTCTAATGTAGATTCTTTGGAAAACCGCCAATAAAATATATAAAATATAATTTCATAAAGTTGGTTGATTTTTTAATTTTTAATTATAATTTCATTTATATGTACGGTAAAAAAATTGACTTTAACCAATTAAATAATATTTTGTATAGCACCTTGCATAAAAAAGCAATATACATTTTTTAAATATAACATTAAAAAAGTTAACATTATTTAAATATAAATGTATATATGTATATTAAAAATGTTGTCCTCAAAATAAATTACTCAGTGAAATGAGTAGTCATAGCACTTATTATTCTTAGAATTATAAATATATGTTTCAAAAGTTATCAAAAATAAAATATTTTCCTATTTACAAGGGTCGTTCAATAATTTCGTAAACTAGATAGATATACAAATATAAAAGAAACATTTAAATCCATTATTTTATATTTAAAAATTTCATTTTATATGCTTTTACAACATTTTCCCGTGATGAATAAAAAGTAATGGTAAAATAAAGCAAGAAGGGTTAATCATAGAAGGAAAAGTTTTATAAGTTAATAATTTAATTTACAAACATCACAACCGATTGTTAATCACTATTACATGTGTTATGTTTAGTAAAAGTTTTTTATTATCTTTGTGTATGAATTGTGTATATGTGAAACAAACATGTATATATGCATATACGTTTGTGCACAAACATTAAATTGTTATATGGCATTTTGTATAATAAAAGTTTCCCTTATATCCTGAGTTACACTCTACTCAATACACTAGTATTATTGAAAGGCTAGTATTATTTTTTGATACTTATTGTGGTTGCTATGCTAAGAATAGTTTGAATAATATTATTTAAATAAAAATATGTTTCAACTGTATTTCAGGGCTTGGCCAAGGATAATAGTTGGAGAAACTGTGGACAGTGTCGAACTGAGGAAATCATGATTTGTCCATGTTCTGGTCAGAACCAGTTGTACGATACAGTTAAGATTGTAAACCCAGGTGTCTGCAAATTGTGCGAAATCGAGGTATACGGCCTTCTACCAGAACTTATTGGTGAGTAGATATTTACATTTTATGTTTTATTGAAAAATCATTTATTGCATCTTTTCTTTACTTATATAAGATTTCATACCCCGTGCATTATATTTCAGTTACTTAATTTATTACCACAGAGAAGTATTAACTATTAAATGTTAATCCTTGCGTGTCATATTTCACATGTACGATAGATCTTGATATGTAATGAATCCTTAACAGTACTTGTACTTTCATTATATCCACATGTATAATTTATGTTATAAGATATTTTATTCAATTAAATTAAATTAAAATGTTCGTAATTTTGTGTGAAAATAAGAACTATTTTTCTTAGACTTAAATAAAAAGTATAACAACATGTAAAATACAATAACTATATCTTAAGAGACTAATAAAATGATTAAATAGGTAGTACAGTTGAATTTTATGCAAATATATTTATTTATAAGTTATATAACTATAAAAAATAGAACTAAGGTGCAAACTTAGTACCCCTTAAAACTAAAAAATAAATTGATTAAAAATTCAAACTTTATTGTAGCCTAGGACCATAGTTTTAAATACATTTACTAGACACAGCACGTCTGTCAAGGTATAATTTTTAGTTTTGTTAAATAAAGGCTCTATAGAAGGGAGTTTGAAGGATATAGGCTTTTTCCATCCAAAAAAAGTAGTATCTTGTTGACCTTTATATCTCAGAAAATATTAAAACCAAATTTAGTTCATATATAGGATTTCGGTAACGTAAGGTAAATTAAAAATTGTTTCAGAATTATCAATAGTTCTCAAATTACGTGGTTCAGACAACATCTGCCTGTTTTATATATATGAAATCTACTTTGGAAACTTAACTCCTCACAGTCTACTTCAATATACTATTATATCATTAAATACAAACACATACCCACATGTACTAGTATACATATTTTACTACTTTTAACGAATGAAGGAAAATTACTTAAAATTTACTAGTTTTGAATGACTGAGTACCATAAGCCTATTATTAATTCTTATAAGGTGGTTGTTAAGTCATGGGCGCATCTACGAACCAGAAAGGTATATTTGAATACCATAAAAACGCCATTTTTTAATCAGCTACCATTTAAAAATTAATTAATGTAATCAGTTTGCCAATTTTAATCTTAATAACTATTAACTATTATAGAACACGAGATATTTAGGTTCAAAAAACAACTTTTTATAGTAATTATTCTTTAGACCAAATAACACTTTCTAAACTTTAAGCGATTGTTATGAAATTTTGAACATATATTGAAAATGTCCAGAAAATGCGAAAAATGATATGTTTTAACTATCACCGGTTGCTAGAGGGCTAGATTTTGAATAGCAACCACTATTTCCCATTTAAAAATTAAATTGTGTGACTGGACATACCTTTACAATTATATATAATCAAATGTTGCATTAAATAGTCTATTAATAATGTATTCAGAAAAAAATGTTGATATTAATATATGCCAAAAATGACAAAAAGTGTGTTAGCTCAACTCATAAAGGAAATGAATTATCCATTAAATGTGTTAGCTCTTTACTTGATAATATTGGACTTGAGATAACTACGTTTTTTATTATTAAAAAAATTATTTAGTATAATCCTGCCATTATAATACGTTTATGTCTTAATTAAAAGAAATATCAAAACTAAACTGATGAATACATAACATTAATTGAGAACACATTAAATTTAATAAAGTTATACAATTATAAATATCCTAGACAAAATACTTTTAGTGTAACAGATTTTTTAAGTAGTTAGATCAAGTCCAATATTTTTAACTAAAGAGCTGACACATTTAACGGATATTTCATTTCTTTTATGGGTTGAGCTAACACACTTTTACCATTTTTGGCTCATATTAATATATAGGTATATTATATAAATTTTGTAATTTTTTGTAATCGTTTTTATTTCAGGTATAAATACTATCATTAATCAGTTTATAAAAGATAGCTGTGCAGTTGAAATATCATGGGATCGCAAAGAATATTATGATTCATACATACTTTGTTTTGTAACTGACAACGGTTGTGAAAATAGAACAGTTACATCTGAGACATGTAAGCATGCTCACATTTCTTCTTCTATTCAGCACAGATGTAATTGAAAATAATGAATATTCACGTTGTATTAACAAATTTAATATACAACACGAAGTAACTATATATTATTTATCCTTTAGGATGTATAATATAGTTATAACAAATGTATCATTATTGGATACATAAATTAATTTATTAAAATGGATTCTCAATAGATTATAAAGAGTGATTTAAGTTTGACTATTCCGGACATCATCTTAATGAAAATGGGACTAAATCTATCAGATACATTTATGCACCATGTAAAATCTATGTGCAAAATTTAATTATTATAATATTCTTCCAGATGTCTACCAAGGAATACCTAGGATCAACCCTCTGGTCAAAATATTAGGCGTAAAAGTTCTGTCTCCTTCGGAAAGCATTGAAGGATACTGGGGACAAACTTTCAACATCACAAACACTTGCAAACGTAAGAAGTGTGTTTGTCCCTATTTCACGACTGTATATCCCAGCCTGAAACATATGTTATTTAAACAATATAATTTATCAGATCGGAAATTGGAATAATTATCGTTTAAAGCTGTATTTTAAAAAGAATGGGACATAGTAATAACACAGCATTTCTCATACACAAAATGATTTTTTTAATGAATGTGTGTAATTTTTGCTTCTAAGTTCATCATAACTTTTACTTTGAAATATTAATGTTTTTATTTATTGATTTTCTATTGAATTTTATTGAAAATACAGCTGCGATACAAATTGCAAGTATTTTATTTGACACATTTTTTTAATATTGCTAAAAATCCTAAAAATAGACAGTTTAATGCACCATTTTTGTTAGGGTTAGGGATACCTACTTTGAAATTTTCTGTAATTTTTAATTCTCACCAATATGTTCCAGTTATTGTTAATTTGTAAATTTAACACCAAATCAAGATGTTTCACTGAGTGAACAAAATGAATGTACAATCACACTACTGGCTCACAAATATAAACAGAGTTGAAAAGAAGTTACAATATCTTTATGATTTTCTCTAGCTTAAAAGCTTAAAAATTAAATAACCCGCTATATCTCATCACATTTTGTCAGGTGAATATGATGGACAAACTAAATATCATACATGTAAATATGTAAAAAATTAACAATATATAGGTACATGCCAGATTAACAACAACTAATACGTAATTACATTGCAACTCAATTTTGATCATTTTTTTTAGTTTTCTGTCAGCTGTTTATTACATATTCGTCGTTCAGTCGCTGTTGGTGTTTTTTTCACTGGTTGTAATGTATATTATGTAATAGTTATTGTTTATCTGGTATGTACTTATATATTGTTCATTCATTACATATTATATTTAGTTTGTAACCACCGTATCCGCCTGACGAAATGTGGTAAAATATACCGTGTTATTCAATTTATGTCTTATGATCCTTCAACATCTTTAATTTATAAAATTTCTGAAATTCTTCAAATACAATAAAAATTGAATAGGTTAATAATTTATTTTGACATTTTTTCTGACAGCCGATTCCCTTTAAGATACTGAACAGTACCTTGTCTAAAGAAGTAAAAACCCACAATTTATAGTTACCAATAACAAAAAATACGAACAAAACCTTATCTTATGCAATACTATTTTTTCTATTATATTATGTGATCCTTCACAAGTTAATTGTATTTGCTTGTATTTAAAGCCATACCATTTGTGTCCTTATTATTAACAGATTGATCATGATAAATAGGAATTAAACGAAACGCCTCGAAATATATTTTTATTTATTTATAAATTGTGGGTTTCTACTTCTTTATGAATAATACTGAGATTAGTGTTTTACTACTCTATTTAGAACCCTGACCTATCAAACCGAGACTTATGCCCCATGTCACGTTCTAGCCGCCATGATGAAATTATCGATTTTTAATACAACAAATTATCAAACCAATGATTTATCTTGATTTTGTATTATTTTTTATGATGAGTTCAGCTGAAGAAGTAGTGAAGAAGAATTGATCAAAATGTTACCGAATCACGTGATTACTTAATCAACCAATAATATTTTGGCGTTGGTTTTACAGAAAGTATTTAACACGTTTAATCAAGCCAGTCGATAAGTTCATCAAGCCGGCTTTACGCTTGCTTGTGTGTGTGGACGGGTAATTTTAGCTTGACGAGCCGGCTTGACGCTTGCTTGACTGTGTGGACGGATAATTTTAGCTTGACGAGCCGGCTTGACGCTTGCTTGACTGTGTGGACGGGTAATTTTAGCTTGACGAGCCGGCTTAACGCTTGCTTGACCGTGTGGACGGGTAATTTTAGCTTGACGAGTCGGCTTGACACTTGCTTGACCGTGTGGACGGGTAATTTTAGCTTGACGGCTTGATTATGTGCTCGTGACATTAATCTGTAATTTTGTGAGGTCACTATTTACCATTGGTAATGGAAATAGATAGAGTATCATCCTGTATCATCCTGTTAATACAAAATGCACACATTTTACGTTTTATATGTTTATCATATTCATTATATATTTACAGTGTTGTAATTATTCGAAAATATATGATATCGTGTTACTTACTTATAAATATGTTTCTTTAAAGTGGTGATAAGATTAACCTATACATTTTAACTTAAGTACAAATTCTGTCCCTTGTCCGCAAACTTGTATTACTCACTAAAAATTAAAACACTTAATTTTAGGAAAAGTCACGACAGTTTTTATTATTCCATTTGTTCATATAAAAAAACAGTAAAAATTCGCATAAAGGCCGCTTCCGGTATAGACCAAGCTGTTTATTTACTCAAACAAGTATTTCGAAGTACTTTTATTCAAGTGTTGTTTTTCCATTTTCCCATATCTAACCAAATTAAATGGGTTTCTGTTTATATTGTCTAGATGTGTACCATCTTCGTCAGTCTGTAGGAAATGACTGCCATCGAGTTGTAAAATGGCAAGGTTTTCACAAGTCTGTCAAATACGCCATCAACATAAAGTACTCCAATTTAAGTGAAAAAATGGAGACTATCGTTGAAAGACAGTGTACGTAAAAAGATAAAAGTACCATTTATGCAATTTTATACGGTGTTGTAATATATTGTACCTGAAATGTATACAACTAGGATTGTTTGAATAACCTTATAAAAATAGTAAAGTACCTTGCTAAATCTGGGTGTACAAACCATTGAATGTGTAATAATTAATTATATTTTTAATACATAAATGTTTTAAATTGATGCAAAATGTTAAAATAATTTTTAATATTTAAAGTTTACTTTTCCAATTGGAAACATATGATATACCTTCAATGCCTTATTCTCGATTACTATGATTTATCCTTTCTTAAAGTATAAATAGAGTGCCAGTTAATATAGTTTAGCGCTTAACTTTTACAACAGACAGATAGTCTGTGGTTCAAGATCGGCTCGTACTCTTAAACTCTTGATAATTTGATATCTAACAAAGTCCATTCATTATTTCAGCGTTGATAAAAATATTTGTATCTGTGCTATGAGTGAAAATCATCAGAAATTACTATTACTTCTCATAAATGACATTCAGAAACTGTTATAGTTGTCGATGTCTTTTTTTAAATAAAATTTGTCTATGACAAGAAACCATGTTTTTCTGTTTTCAGTTGTATTTACCGACACCAACCTGGATGATGTAATGTTTCGAGTTCAGGGGCTGACGAATAAGAATGAACGAGGCAATTGGTCTCCCTGGACGAAACTGCAGCCCAAGATATGCAGACGTGAGTTGGCATCTTCTCTCTTGTGGAATAATTCCCAAACCTTTTGACATTCGCCGTCAGTTAGGCCAGTACACACCAAGATGAAAAAACCGTTGTGACAGCCTATTGTTAGACAGCCTCAGCATCGAACGCTGGCACATTTCAGTATGCGTGCATGTCACAATTGTCTGAACAGCTAGGTGTGCACTCACACTTCTGTCTGCACAAACCGTTAGCTTAAAATGTTAATACATACTTAGATTGTGACTAGATGTTTTCCTTAGTAATTGTGTGACATAGGCAAATAACTATTCCTTGGAAAATTCTAGATTTACCAAAGGATTTATTTGGCTGTAAACATGTGAGCATGCGATCTCCACCATATTCAGGTTCTGATTATGTTAATAATCACACGCGTAAACGATGTCAAAACATTCGGTGACTGCAGCCTTTATAAAGGGCTAATGCCAAAGTAGCACTATCGAGGTCTATCCTCCTAGAAATCTGACACTCTTAAAGAATATTTAACTACAGCCTTTCTAGAGCCCGCCGAGAAGTTAGAAATGCGTTTGGAATACTGGTCAACCGGTTTCGAATTTTTTAGTTTTCAATTTTTCAATTGTAGCTAATTTTAAAAATAACATCGTTAAAATATATTAATACACTTTCAATATTATAGTGAGAATGTATGGAATGTATGTACATGGTAAATGTATAATTTCACTTATTTCAATTCAACCAGTTTGTCGAGAATTATTACGAATAAATAAATGTTTTATAATTTGTATATTTCTAATTTAAAATTGTTTTATAGTGATAAATTAAAAAATATATTGAAATTGAATATTGAAAATAAAAATGCTCTGAATTTGTACATATAGAAACACAATATATTTTAAGCGTTATATTTATGATGACACTAAACGTATAATAACAGAATTTTTATTTAATTATAGAAATAAGATTGCCATAGGATTGTCAAACATCAAACGCGCATTGTTGACATATATACAAATGCATTACAATAATCCTATTTGTTCCTGAATATACACATATTTCACAATATCAATGCTAAAAAGAGTATTTTTATCTGTTCCAGCAATTTCTTCAATTAATACAACATACACGGGCGTGTGTTTTCGACAGATTCATTGGGAATTAGCAGACTATTTTGTTACGTATCGATTGATTATTTACCATTTAAATGGTTCACTATTCAAAGAGATCATTACTAACTCCAATGTTTGTAAGTTTCATGCGTTTGAATTGTAATTTGTACGATTAATCTCAATAGAAAATACTGAATAATTAGAATAATTTTCATTCACTAGGAAAGCACTGATTCAAGCACTTATTGTACTTCGATATCAACCTATGTTTATACTAAAAAGAAAGTGTCGATAAACAATGCAAGCATCTAGATGGTATGATTCAGATTATCGTGTTATGAAGCAATAACTAATTAATTATACTTAATCACAAAATTTAATGATATATCAAATATTTTTGATAAAATTTTATTTTAAGACACTTACATATAATATTAATTGGAGAATTTTTCTAAACCGATGAGTATTCTAAACTGACATAAGATGTATATTTATAGAAAAATTGGGATTTTAATACATTTAATAAGTCCAGAGTAGTCTCCATCAAGCTTGCTAACTCAAAATATATTTGCCCTTCTCGCCCTTGAATCTTCATTCCCTCCTCCCATTCACCTGTACGTGATGAAATATTCATTCTATTCATATATACTACTTATACATTTTGGGGCTAATTTGAAATGTTGACTTTTTAAATATTTTTGCTAAAATAATATAATTAAATTCACGTAAATAATGTTAGGCTTAGAATTTGATTACGTTTACTTGCATACATTGCAAACCTTTTTAATTTTACAAAATAACGATCTATTACTGATCGAGCATAGTTTCAATATTTGCATTTTAGATACATTTGATAACAGTGAGCCATCGGATCTACGAGTTCAAATTCATGGACTCTATACTGTTAGAAATACTTTGCAAGAGATAGGGTCACAAAATTGGACAACAGTAAAACCTAAAGTGTGTCATGGTAAATAGTTAAACTGTTATAGAATTATAACTAGCAATATATGTATATCAGATAGTTGTCATTTATTATAGTATAACAATTTTAGTTTCGTGCAAAATAATTTGAGTCACTATGTTATGTACTCCAATAATTATTAAAAGTGTATTAATTAATAAAAACTTGATAAAAACTCAAAACATTATTATTGTTATTTAAGTCGAAAAACTGTATGTATAGTTCTTATAACTTACCTATCACTTTAGGTGCAGTCTTTGCTTATGTATTTTGTAACATTGTTGGAAATTGATGGACATCTGTGAGTATTTTTGTTAGGCTTATGTGTATCTACTATCTTTCTATAGCGCACCTTTGAAAATAATTGAAATAATTGCATTTTTTCTTTGTGAGTAAATAAACTAGCACAATACCTCTCTGCTTGTATAGCAAATAACCTGTTTACATGTTTCTAATATGTTTTCCTTCAGATGTAGTCAATGTTTCAATAGGGATCTCTGACTCATGTCGTCGTCTGGTCAAATGGACTGGATTGCCCATTTATTCAGCCTATCGCCTTCGAGTCGCCTACAACAACAGTCGCAGCACTGTTACCGCCAATTACATGACCGATGTCTCCCGATGTACGTTTGCTTAGTCCATAGCAATAACATTTTATACTATTAAATATTACTGCAACTACTACCTATATATGTACTTTCATCTTTATATGTAAAATTCATAACAAAAGTAACGTTTTCTCTTTATAGGTACTATTGTCTAAATTGTTAAGTACATTCCAATAATGTGGGTTGAACTTTGAAACTGCGAACAATTCTCAAATTATATATTATATATATTTATTTATTTATATGTAATATTATTATAAATATATCACATTGTGTCATATAAGACTACATTTTAACACGTTTCAGCAAATAATGTCAAACAAAATTTATTTCTCCACTTAAAGCGTTTAAAACGGCAAATGATCTTTTTAGTAAATTTATTTTATGACGGTGTGATAATATGTCTATTGTGTACATTTAGATGAATTTTCGGATACAGAAACACGAACCAATTTATCGGTGAAAATCTTTGGCGTCATATCGCGTAATAAAAATCGAATTTTTATCATTGCCAGCAAATTGATTCAGATCAAAGGAATGGTTTGCGAACGTAATTTCTTCTTCTATGTATTTGTATTATTTAAAATATATTAATTTAGAAAATATTTATTTATTTCAGAATAATGTGTCTATATATTATTGTTTATTTACTTTTTATATATTCTATTCCAGACATCCATGACGCTTATTTGAGTGTTCAAAACGACAACACAAACTTAACTGTCCACTGGGACCAGAGGAAACGCTTCCAAGAATATGAAATGCGAGAATTTCTAAGCAATGGATCACTATTTAATAAATTAACAAAACTTAGTACCAATTTTTGTAAGTTGCGTTATATGTTTTGAATCATAATTGCCTTTTATCTTAGATATAAAATGGTTTAATTAACGTGAAATTCGTAAAAAAAAGTATATTTGTTAGATATGTACGGATATATATATAGAAATGATTAACTGATTAGAAAAACGATTACTAATATTTAAAATTGGTGTGTAGATCAGGTATTGCTATATTTATTCATTTCAATTTACTTTCCATTCAAAGTTTTCTTCAATGTATTTTAGCATTCATCCGATTATGCATGAAGTAAACTCATAGTTTTATCTTTTTGTGATAACTAATATTTATAATATTAGTATATATAATTATATAATATTGATATTATGATGTAAAAAGCGTTTTCATGTGTAATTATGATTTAGCGACTTTAGTAACCTATATACCTCTGCTTACATAAAGTAGTGCCAAGGCGATATTGCAGATGGCAAAATATCTAAATATCTTGGTATACCTGAAGTCCGAAGACGGTTGAAGATATTTTGCCTTGTGCAGTATCTGTAGAGCTTTTCAACTTTCTTTAATTTTACCGGATAGCCTCTACTCTCATAGATAAATTTATTTATTTATTGAGTATAGTAGATCATCTTAGTTAAAGTAGTAAGTGTGTAAGAGTTTATATATATAGAACTTAAAAATATATTTATTATATACGTATCTACCGTCTAATCGTCAGATTATATGTATATATATATATATTTCCACCTTCCATGACATATTTTCTAGATATAAATACTTCAATAACTATAGTGCCAATATGTGATAACACGACTCCTGTTAACTTTTCGTAGACAATAAAATAATTCGGTTAGCTGGATATGAGGCGAATTGAAAAATATAATTATTTTATGCGTAATTTAAATTAAAACAATTATGTTCTTTGTGCAAAATAGACTCGCCAAAAACGTTTAAACTATATTGTAGGATTAATTTATTATATTGTGTATATATACTCCAGTTAACTTTACTTTACTAAAATATCAATCTCATTAGATTTTATTGAATTTTATTCCACATTCCACCACTTAAAAGGTTCCCATTAATAAGTGTCCTCCTTTTTTCTTCCACCTCAATTAGACAAGTTGCCTCCCTGTCCCAATGGCATTCGACAATTGAGGATTCGTGGTCGTCCCTTACCAAGCAATACATTCTCGATCAATATATCACCTTGGTCCATTTTTAATGCTGCAGTTACCAACTGTGAAGGTATTCTATTGTATACAAATAATGGTTTAGCAAACCATGTTATTTCTTGGGAAATATTCTGTTCTATTTAAGCGCATGCTGCTAAAAAATTAGGAAATTGTCTTAATGATGTTTATTTTGTAAAAACATTCCAAAGCATAAAATACAATTTTTATTTCTTTGTAAAATACAAATTTATTTTAACTTTAATTATCGTATTTTTGGACTTTTTACACAAGTTATTTTAAACATAAATATGTGTTTTACCTTATACGCAATTCCAAGTTCTATTACATGTTTCCAATATATTCACAAATATAAAACTACTGCTTGAATTGTATGTTAAAAAAGTTAATACTTGATATCAATTTATAACGTATATAAAAAAACTAGAAAACTATAGAAAACTACTATTAAAATGTGATAATTATAATTTTATAATTATAAAAATCAGATAAAGAAAATGGACGGTAAGGGTGTTTTGACAATGGGTACATGGAATGTAAGGACAATGAATGGATTG
>JAYRBW010088860.1:0-21771 GCA_036023295.1 Invenusta paracnida
TTTGAATGAATTTATATCTTTTAAAATTGTCTGTAGCTAACCAGCTTTTTGCCATTTTTGGCGATAAAAAATATTAATAGACAATAGTATAAAGACTATAATAGTAGGTACCTATAAAGTGCATGAATTTGCCTAGTCTACTCATATGAGTCATCAAAATTGATTTCTCTGGTGTCTGACTTTTGACTAACTGCATTGCACTAACTAGATTGTTAAATTTAATGTGAATTGTGATATATTTGGGCTATTATATTGTAACAATTATCAAACTTTTTCAAGAAGAAATTAGGGCAGTTATTACATTTCCGCAAGCCACAAGCTTCCAAACTCTTATGGTTTTAAAGTCTGCATTTAAAGAAATCAACAGTCTGTTTTTGTATCTACTAAAAAAGGGTATCACATTACAAGGGGCTCAAGAGAGGGATGCACATACCCAGGACGCACATGAGTAGTAATTATAGACCATAAAAATATATGCATTAAAAAAAATGTACAGAATATTAAATAATAGCATAATAACACAAATTTAAAAAAAATGCAACTGGGCTAAATAGCACAGAGTGACAGCACTGCTAAATATTATAAGTACTTTTGGTGAAAAAAATTACATGTTTTATGTCCATAGTATAAGCCCCCCTTTTTTGTTTCAAAATATGAGATTAAAGGTGTGGCTTATACTCCAGAAAATACAGTACATTAAATATATTAACATGTCACATACTATCTTTTTAGTAAAATGTTTGCCAAATAAATTTGCCACATCAAATATGTATCTCTCTAACAAAATGTAGTATTGATTATAATTTAAAAGGTTGTAGAAATTGTAGAAATTTTAACTATATACACTTAACTTTTATATTACTTTAATAATAAGTATAACACTAAAAAATTATATTATCATTTTTTAACATTAAGTTTAATTACATTTACTTTATATAATTAGATATATACCTTAAAATGAAGATCAATATAACAGTTGCCTACTGTGCAATATTATGTTAATGAATAATACATATTAACAATCACTAACACCATCAGTATATTATAATATAGAATGCAAAAAAAATGTGCCTGCTATTTCATATAAAAATGACAAACAAAATCTTAATTACATGTAATAAGATCATGAAAAACTTGAAAATATATACCTACACACACTAATATAATCATATAATAAGTCACTTGATTAGGAAATGATTGATGAGCAGGTTAGAAAGGCCTTTATGGAATGTTTAAAGGATAGGTAAACATTTGCAATTGTTTATACATTATATGCTTCAAGCAAAGCAAGTTAGTAACTCTTTAACCCAATATATGTTGATCATTTTAGTTTACAGGATGATTATATTATATACAACAATCTGCAAAGAGAATTAGATTGGATGTTACTAACAACAATTTTTTTTAATATTCGTCATTAGATAGATCTACATATAAGATGCAATTACTGGTTCCTGTTAAGAAATGTATTGTCACATAATCCAAATTTCATTATTAGTGTTTAATTTAAGCAAATAACTCAAACTGCACATAGGTATTTGGTTATATTGATTATTACATCTCAAATTTAAAAAATACTCAGTACAAATACTGTGTTCTAAATATAACTATTAAAGTGTAAGCCAAATTAAGAATATTTAAAACATTTATTTTAGTATTTTGATAGTACCAGGTCAAAATGTATATATGTTAAAACATGTCTCACAATGTGTTTAACTTTATAAATTATACAACTTTATTCCTACTTTTTAAGTCTTACAATTATATTTTTAATAGAACTCTTAATACTTTCTAATGATATAAAATGTATGCTATTACCTCTAACAGCAATTGTGGAGTACATGGCCATACATTTTGTTAGTAAACAAAACACAGAAAAAACAAAAAATAAATGTAATTAACAAGCCCTATACACTATTAAAAGCTGGTGGTCACATGTGGCCACAACCATACCACAATTATTAAGTATCTCACTATCATTTATGATATATAAATTTAATTACATTAATTTTTGTTGTTTTTTTACATTTTGTTTATGTTCTAAAAAAATTAATTTACAGCCAAGTACTCCACAATCACCAATCTAACTAATATAATTAATTTCAATTTTAAAACCGTGTATAAAATTGCTTAGCAATTATTTCTGCAACATTTTTTTAAATAACACATTTTTAAATAGTTTGTACCATAAAACAACATCTTTAAAGTATGTAAAACCTATATATTAAATGGTTTTTTGTATGTTTTTAATAAAATAAGTTTTAAATCATCAATTAAAAAAATACTAAAACACAATTCAGCTCTCTTTTAATCCTACAAGATGTAAAAATATATGTTGAAATGGAATATATATTCAGTTTTATCAAAGACAAAAGAAGTGTATGTACAGTGGGGAAAAACAGTCCAAAAATCAATAATTTGAAAAATATTTTAAAGGTGCTTCCTTCTATAATAAAGTATCGAGATTTTTTCATCTAAAATGTTGCACAATAGTATAAATTTATTTAAATACATTTTTCTATAACTTTATTTCATATTAATTTATTTAAATTTAAAATTAACTAATTTTTATAAAAGTTATACAAAATGGTTAACATTTCCAAGCCTGTTGTAGGTAACATCAATTTAAATACCTGAAATTGGACTTTCTTTTCTTTCAAGATGTAATAGCTTTTTTTATTCATTTATCAATTTTAAAAATAAAAATATTTGAAAATGTGAAACCTTAATGATTAATCTAAGTTTCAACTATCAGTATCTATGTTATTGTTAGTATTTGGGAAAAGTTTAAATTTTTAAATTTTTAACTGTACCCCCTAGGTCTCACAGCACTTAACAACACAAAAATATATAGGAAAATATGATAATTTAAGTTTAAAAAATAGGAGGAAAATATTCAGTTTCATTGGCTTTTATACATACATGCATAAATAGATATATATATATATTAATATATATTGACAGCCTCCTCCGCCCCATTAAGAGCCATATACAATATACAGTAATCCACTTTGAATAAATGTAAACAATAATAAGATAAAATAAACTTGGTTTAATTAATTTCAATAGTAAAGACCCTTAATTTTTTTCATTGTTATTATTGCAGCCTCTTGTTATTTTTTTGTATTTCCATATTAGCTGAATATTTATAAAAACGATTGACTGATTTTAAAAGGCTTGGCATGATGGTAATTTGCATCATTTCTCTATGTCTAACAATGCTGTCTTTGACTCTCCAAAGTGCAATTAAAGTATTTTCTGACAAGAAAGTACTGTGTGCCTGACGAATGTGTTTATTGATTGAAAATCCTCTCTCAAGCACAGCATTTCTATGTGAAATAGACAGGCAACACTATACAAGGGCAAATAATTGTGGATATTTGAAACTTCCATCTTTTATTATTGTTGAAACATGTTGCCAAAATTAGTACAGTGGAACAATATTGCATTTATTTTTTGATATTCATCTTCAACCTCTTTATTTTCAATCCATTCTGCCTCCACTTTTCTCCAGTATGATTCTTTGCAAGTGTATTATTGGAAGCTTCAGGTGTTGAACCCATTCTTTGGGAATATTTTCTGGTTGATAGCAAATCCACTGAGTTTGTATAGTGTCACAGATATCCTCCAAGCAGAAATCAGTACTCACACCAAAAAGATTGTACAGTTGGACCCACCCACCAAGAACCATACCAAAATTGAGTGCCAGTCTTGATATGTCAGAGAGACCGTGGGTCACTTCTCTTGTTAGATAACAAACATTGTACATCTTTTATGACAAAAGACTGTACAAGTAAATGTGACTGCATATGTCAGGGCAGAAATATAAAAGATTTGGCATTCTTGGAGGAAAGTAGAAATATGATCCTCAACCACATTGGAAGTAAGGCTTTTGCTTGTGTTCCAATGTCCATCTGTTTTTTTTCTTGTTGCAATCAATCTGTGATTTTGTATAGTGTCACAGATATCCTCCAGCTTCTTCTACTGTACAATGGTCAACCATTACCAATATAGAACCAATGTAGCAACTTATAATTCCATTGTAAGCTTTTGGTTGTTGTCTGGTCATATTTAAATGTAAAAGGTGCTCCTTCAGTCTGCTTTGGAGCTATAAGGAGCTATTCCAAATTTAATTGTCTATTTGACTTTAGATGTACTCTGACTATAAGCTTTGGCAATTTCTGAATCTGGAAACTGCTCATGGTATCTTATAGCATCACCAGCAGTTTTGTTGAAACTTAAATTAGCCTCAACATCATGAAGAGCTTGGATAGTCAGACTATCCAAGCTCTTATGATGTTGACCTTTAACTCTAAAACAAAATGTTTTAAAGGCTTTTAAACATTTTGTTTCAGAGTTAAATGTATGTGCTTTTTGTCAAATTGAAGTGTTGCAGATGTTTTAACACTAGAAAGACTTTAATTTTTAAACACCTATAACTCATAAACTGTTTGAATAACTTCACCTGTACTCCATGACTTTTATTTATTTATGTGTCGCCACACCCCATATAACTTTCATAGTGATTGATGAAGTAGTTGATATGTTATCACTAGCACTACCTATAAAGACAGAGCAGTCATTATAGACTGCTGTATATTGTTGCTGTGTTTTTTGATCAATACTAAGTTTTCTCTCTTTGCCATTCTTGAATGAGTGGGTTACCTGATTGGCCAATTCTGAGTAACCTATTCCTTGTCAAATACTGTTTTATTTTCAAGTGTATCCTACAGCGATCAATACTAAGTTTTCTTTCTTTGCCGTTTACGTTACGTTTACATTTACATATACGTCTTACGTTTACATATGCATTCGTGTTTTATTTTCTAATCTCAGAAGTGTATCCTACACCAGATCAGAGAGCCATGGCCTGTCGAATAAATGTAGATGAAGTGATTCGACGCATTCAGGATATGCAATCCGACGACTCCAATAATGGCAGCAATATAGAGAAAGCAGTGGTGGATCAGCAAGATAACAAGACTGAATCAAGCGCATCGAGTGATGACGAGAACCAAGTAGAGCTTGTAGAAGGACATGATACATTGAAGAAAAATCAGGGATTGAATAGAAAAATGTAACAGGGCAACTGGCTGCTGGTCAAGCGCCTGTGGTGAATGTATTTTGTGCTCATTCCGGACCTACAGTTTATGCACATCATGGCGCAACCTCCCCTTTGAGTGCTTTCAAACTGTTTATTGACCAACCAATAATGAGATCAATTCAAAAGTATACAGCTATTCAAGAGAAAATTAAAGATCCCATGTATGACATTTTGGTGGAAACACGACTCTTTCATAGGTCTTCAAATAGTACGCAGCATTCTAGTTGCCAAAAACTCACCTGTATCATCATTGTGAAATAAATCCTGGGGACCTCAAATATTTGCAAAGACAATGTCATGTGATACCTTCAAAGAGGTGATGGCAAACATTCGTTTTGACAACAGAGGAACTCGACGACAGCGCCTTCATAACGGCAAATTCTGCCTTGTGTCTGAAACCTGGGACACTTTTATTTTCAACTGCCAGAAGTGTTATATTCCCGAGTACAATTTGACAATTGATGAGCAACTATTTCCTTGTAAGAGTCGCTGCCTGTTTACACAGTATATTGCTTCCAAACCAGATAAGTTTGGTATTAAATTCTGGATGCCATGTGATGTAAATAGCAAATACCTATTCAATGCGCTGCCTTACCTGGGGAAAGATCCTACTCGACAATGTGATACAGACGTTTTTCAAACATTGTCATGAAGCTAATGTCTCCCCTGTATAATATGGGTTATCATCTACCACCGATAACTTTTTTACTAGTTACCGATTGGCCACAAGTTTGAGACAAAAACAGGTATCTCTTTTAGGAACTATTCGAAAACAGAGAAGGGAAGTTCCCAAATGTGATACACTCATGAAGGACAAACCCCGTTTTACATCTCGGATATATCGCTCTGATGATGATACAACTCTTACTGTGTACAAAGCCAAAAAGTCAAAGGTGATATATCTGCTGAGTACTCTTCACAGAACAGTCTCCGTCGATAATACGGACAGAAAACTACTTCCTGAGACAATAAGCTGTTACAATTGCACAAAAGTTGGAGTAGACGTCTTGGACCAGATGGCCAGATACCACACAGTGAAATCTGGAACCCGACGTTGGCCAATGGCTGTATTTTTTAATCTGATTGACATTGCAGCCATAAATGCATGGATCGTCTACAAAGCTGTCAACGAATCACACATTTCCAGAAGGGAATTTCTTCTTCAACTTCTTACGGATTTATGCAATTTCAACGACGATGGCAGACCTGCTCCAATTCCAATTGCTTTGAATTCAAATATTCGACTGAACAAACGCCGCCAGTGTCAAGTTGGACAACTTCGTTGTGCAAACAAATCCGCCACATTATGCCGGCAGTGTGGTAAGGTTTGTTGTGGAAAACATTCTGGAGAGAAGCTCGTTTCTTACAAATGCACTTCATGCATTGAATAAACGTGATTTATTGTATTGAAATATGGATCAACATTGTTGGTCTATCCATATTACTTTTGTAATCCATATTAATTCAGTAAAATATATGTTATGAAGTTTCCTCAACATTGTTGGTCTATCCATATTACTTTTGTAATCCATATTAATTCAGTAAAATATATGTTATGAAGTTTTCCTCTGATTTTTGTAAATAAGCTATATGCATATAATACCTTGAAAATAATTAAAAAATATCTTTAAAATAATATATGTATATATAATACCTTCACAATCATTCAGAGGTCATTTTTGACCTCTCAATGTTTTTAGGTAAATTCATTTTTCAGTCTTTCTAGTGTTAATTCGGGAAACTTTGAGATTACCCTTAATATTACTAAGATTATAGTTATAAAAATATATGTTATTATACCTGTGTCATATGGCTATTATTATTTTTAAATTAAATATTTATTTTTATAAATATAATTTATATTATGACTAAAACATAATTCATCAACTAAAACATAAGTAATAATTATTTAACTTAAGAAGAGGTCTATTTAAAGATGAACTATTATTAGCAATATTAAACTATAGGTTAATTAGTTGCATATTTAAAAGTATATATATAAATATATATTTATAAAATATTATTTTAATAGTACTATTATACACTCTTATATTTAGTTATAATATATATACAATAGCATATTATTAATTTAAATATAATTATTTGATATAGAGTCTATAATATTTTAATAGTCATAAATTATTGATAGTTTCTTAACTAAGCTTTTTAACAGACAAACTGCCCAGTTTAAAACTAAGCCAATCAGTATTGATATAATTGGGTTCATAATTAGTCACTAACAGTATCAATATTTATGACAAGATACAGGATTATGCTTAATACATTTAAAAAATATTTAAATTAATATATTTATTTAAACATAAAATTATTATTCATTATATAATTTTAAGCATATTTAATTATAAATATTTATTAATAATAATATATATATATACCTATATTTTATATATTACATTCATTATATTTATATAAATTAAAATATTTATTAAACATTTTAAATTTATATATTATGTATATTTTGGCTTTAGGTATATTAATTTTAATTTTTTATATTTTGTCTCAGATATATTTAACTTAGGTACATTTTAGCCTGATTTTGAATTCAAAAGCCGAATTATACATATCAATATAACTTGAATAAGAATTATATTTATATTCCAATAATAATGCTGCTATTGTATCAAGGAAATTGCATTACTATATTTATTCTATATTAATTTTATTTTATTTAAAAAAATGCTTCAAATTAATAAGTATTTTAAATTAAATAAAATAGTATACAAATATGATCAAATTTCACATAGATTGTAATATTTTTATTAATAAGCAGATTTTATTATAGAGCTCTTATAAAATTCTAGATTATTTTAAGGAATATATTTATAGAAAAAAACAAAACTTGTCATATATTTTAAAATAATTATTCCTATAAGTATATAGGTAAGCTAAGATCATTAAAATTATATTTATAATTCTAATTTAAATAATAATAAATAATAAGTTAATAATAAATTAACTTAAATCTATTTATAACCATATTCTTTAATAAATTGATTCATATTATAAGTTAAAAATATATTAAGTAAGAATAGATAATTTAAAAATCATATATATTATAAATTAATGATACAATTTTAATTAATTTTTAATTGTATAATTAGTAATATGTTGTTAAAACAAATAAAAAACTTATATTTTAAATATCAAGTATTTATTTTAGTACTTTTATATAAAATATCAAATCATTATTTAAATATATGTAATGCTTATTATATACCTTTTAATCATATTTAATTTAAATGTATTTTATATATATCATTTATTAATATATTGTATACAATTAATATATTAATATATCTAAAATCTGAAAACATTTAAATTGAAATATATTTTAAAGTTTCTAACACAATTTATTTGATATATATTCAGTAGTATATATTATAGTAAATTCTTATTCTTTTTAATTAATTATTCTTAATAATTATATATTAATATGTTGATAATAAGTATTATACAGTGTATTATTAATATATTTATTATATATGGTATTTACTGATCAGAAAATTATTAATAACTCTATGAGATTATAATAATTAAAATATCAATAATTTATCAATTCAACAATTCACCAATCATATTATATTTATAACTAAATAAAAACCTATGTAATATAAAAAAATCATAAAATTAAAAGAATATAGAACTAGACATACTACACTGTCTGTACTAATAAAATTAAAGAAAAACAAAGAAATTTTAAAAATCTTAATCAAAATTTTCCATTGACATCTTAAGTTTCTGCAAGTCCAGTTTACAGAAGCTTACAAAATGAAGTATGTTAAATCGAAGATTTGGCAGCCTTGTTTGTTTCATGCTATGAACAATGACTTTGATAGGTACATTGAATTTTGTGAGAAGCTGCAACAAGAATTGAATGATGATAACAAAATATAAGAGAAAAAAATTGGGATTGTTGGAGCTTTTAAAACTAGATGGTCAAGTGAATTTACACAATGATGTTTATTACTTTATTGATACCTCATCCAGTAGTAGAATTCAGTGTGTGGGGAAAAATTTGTTCAGGCAATGTCATGGGTTGCTACTTACTTGATGGCATCAATTCCCAGAACTATCTTGACATGCTATGTGATTTGTTATACCTGTAGTTGATATAGTTAATGATATCTGGATGCACAACAGGGCATCCCCTCATTATGGCAGAACTTGCTTAAATTTCTTTAACGACATCTTCAAGATGGCGATGAGCAGAATAATAATTATTGAACAGTCTCCATAATCCCCCAGACCTCACTCCTGTAATTATTCAATGAGGGGTATTGTCAAGTAATGTGTTTACATTCATGAAGTGTGGCCAATACATTGTGTTGAAGTAAAAAAATTTGCAGCCCTGAGCAATGAGAAGGAGCTAGACAGTATGCCAATAAATTCTAAAAAGTGATTTATGTGCACTCCTGCATACTTATACAAGTTTTAAAATAAACAGTTTCAAAGGTTCATACGATTTGAGTAGTTGTAGATACTCAAAATTACTTGAAATAATTGGTTTAACCCTTATTATATATTTTATTATAATTATAATATAATTTCTTTTTTATATAAATTGGTAGTGAAACAACGTAACATTTTACATTGAATGACCTATTTCCCACAGTGTGTTAACTGAAAAATATGCATTAGTAAAAACTACACTTTAACATTACGATTGTGTATTTTATTTTATTTGCCCTTGTTTTTTAAGGATGTCCCACTGTAGTAGACCAACTAAGACAAAAACCATTGTGATAGAGTCTGCAATTTTAGTCGCATTGTGATGTTTGGAGAACTTATGGTAATTTATAAAGGAGGAAATACTATCCTCTTATAATTTAATGTACAATATGTAAGTTTAATATTTGTTTTTATTTGTTTTTATTTGGAATCATTGTAACATAGAATTATTTCATAACAATGTTTAAGTATAAAACTTAAAATTAAGTTTGTAAAGGATTCGATATTTACTACAAAAGACCAGCCATTTTTAAATTTGAATTGCACCTACTTATCTGCGTTTCACACACAAGGAGCTATTTTATTGATAATGCACAGTGCAGTAATATTGTGAGTATAAATAAAAATTGTGTATTGGCTGTATGTAAAATGCAGTTGACTTTTAATTACATTAATTTTTTTATGGCAAATACATATAGACTGGTTTGGTATGTAGATATGTATTTATAAATTATTATAATCGAATGAAATTCATATACATTTGAAGCACTTAAAACCTTTAAAGGAACCTTTAAATAATAAAATACCCTTTAATTTTTTTAAGCATATGCTTCTTACTTATGTCACAATCTATTTTTGTTTCATAAAATCAATTAACTGGATGTTTAGCTATTGAATATTATTGAATTATTATTATTATTATTATATACACATTTTTAATTTAGAATGCACAATATAAACTTGGTGTAAAAATATAATTTCACTCTCTAACATAACATTTATTCTTCTATTTAATTAATAATGTTAAAGTATTTTATGTATTATTATAAGAATAATATAGAAATGTTATTCCTACATTTAATAAAAACTTTTTTAATACATTGTTGTAATAGTTTTAAGTTTATTTTTTAAAATTTCGTAAAGCATTTCTGCATATTATTTATTTTTATCTGTTTTTTATAGATAAAATGTCCACCATCACAGAAACATCACAAAGCTTGATACCACAAAGCTTTATGTCTTCTACAGTTCTTAAGGCATTGGAAGTTAGAGATTTATACAGCAGCTTTCGGGTAATTGGAATAAGTCTGAACCAGGTACTTATACATTAATTTATGCAGACTTAAGGATAAAAGAAATAAATATCTGTTTGCTTAAACTCATTAGATAACAAAAATGTATATAGAGTAAACCTAAAATAGTTGAATTTAATTTAGACAGAATATTTTAATGATATATTTTACTCTTTTTTATCACTGCAATCATGTTATAAGGCATGATTATATTCATTACTTGGGATTTTTGTGTAGTTGTTATAGTGTCAATACTTGATTATGGCGATCTATTTTTATGAAAATATCTGTTAGAAATGTTATTTAAAATATAAGTTTTGTGTAAGAAATGTTAATTGATTATATTTTTATATTCCAGGTTGAAGCAGCTATTGAATATGCTTGTTTTTGTAATGTGTGTTATGAATTTGAACTGATAGATCTTATGAAAGAATTGGATCGAAGGTATTTTTTAATTCAGGATCTTCGTTGGGAATTTTCTGCCTTGGATATCAGTAGAACTGATTTGTTACCGGTTGCTAGCGCTCAGTAAATTGAAATATTTTTTAATATGATTTAATTTTCTATAATTTTAAACTTTAATTTTGATGTTTTCTTCTAGATATTTAATGCAAATGGTCCATAAAAACTTATTTTCAAAGAGACGTTGGAATAATTTCGTCACCCGAAGGCCATTTCCGGAGTATCCAGTGTCTTTTGCAGAAATTGAAGTCGAGCTCTGCAGTATACCAAGTCTTTCGGATGTTGAAGATGGTATGATTTTGGAATAAAAGTTATTTCATTTTAAATATTGCCTTAGGACAGGTTTGGATATATCCTTCTTGCTATTTATTTTTTCAGAAATCACTGAAGAAATTATTGAAGAGATTATAAAAGTTGTGAGCCACTAGATATGTATTTTGCCACTATGTATAACTGTATGTGGTTAGGCAGTTTCTTTATTTAAACATAAAATATTTTGATAAATGTTTGGGCTTCCCTTGGCATCATTATTAAAATAAGAAAAAAGGAGAGAGCACTTGCTGCTGATAAAAAGTTTATTGTAATATTTAGACTATCGTCCTAATCATACAATGATTAAATATGTATAGTGCAAGCTGGACATTCGGTTTACATAAATAGCACGGAATGATTACGAAATAAAATGTTTACGTAATAAAATAGGATTATTTACCATTATATGTTTATCTAAATAATCATAGTAAATCCTTTTATTATACTAATTGTTATCTCACAGTTTTCTTGTGACTCTTGAAATTTGCAACATTCTAAAAAATATTTTTATTATAGGATAACTCTGCTAATGAAAAGGCTGAGCGGAAAAGGCGCAAGAAGGAGGAAGCGATTGAAGCTAAGAGAATAGCAAAGGTATCGATTAAAATGTATTTATGTAATTTATTTGTAATTATGTACTTATAAAAAGTTATATATTATTTTATTGTTTCTTTCGAATTAAATTGTGTAAGCGAATACATTTTTCTATAGGAAGCAGCTGAGAGAGAAAGAGAATTACAGAAACTTTTGGAACTTGAAAGAGAAGTATCTGACAGTGGACGCTTGAATCAGCTCCAACAAGAAATGGATGGTGAATTGATCATTATATTATTTAAGTATTTAGAATTGAGTATATATTGCAGTAAATATTCTTTATTACAGAAACTGTTATTTTATATGATAACAATTATTCGTTTAAAGTATATTTAAAATCTGAATACAATATTAAATTGAAGAACTATTATAAGTATAATATGCAAAATGAAATATCATCCAATAGAGAACAATGATAAAAGTTGATATTTTTGTTCTATAAATTATTACAATTCACACAAGAAATTTAAGAGAAAAGAAGGTTCACGTAAAAAGAAGTTAACCGAATATCATTCAATCAACACTTTGTACATATGTACAGATGGGCTTTGAATGCTTTGAAAAGGGCATTATTATGAAGAGATTATTAGAGAATTCACGCAAACCAAAGCGCTTAAGAACCCAATTGAATTATAACACCAAAGGTACCGTGCGTTCAACATAATATCTTAGATTAAATAACAACCTTGTTAAGCTTGAAAAATTGATATCAAAAGGATTACAAATACTGGCCACCTGAAGGCTGGAGAGCCCTCGAAGAAGGACCTTGTTCACAATATTCTTTGGCGAACATTCAAGCCTTCCCCCTTAGAGAAAAGATGATACTAATCAAAGGATTGTAAATGGCATTGAGTAAAAACATAGAAAGTTTCCCAAACTTATCCAGCTCCAACAACCAAACAATAACTATTGATAATGTATCTGACAATATTATTAACACGGCATCAAATTATATAAACACTATAGGGGAAACTTCCTCCCAAAATGATACATCTCATCCACACTCACTTAATCTCGATATTGCTGTAGATTTACCAAATGAAATAAATGATATTAAACATAAACTAAAATATAGCTGTTCTAAAATCAACCTAATAAATAATATACCATACTACACCACTGAAGAATATAATAAACTTAAATCTCCCCAAAATGAAATATCAATAATTTCACTTAATATAAATAATCTTAACAAATATGCGGAAGAATTGAATGTTTTCATAGAATCTCTAAATAAAACATCTGATATAATAACCCTAGGAGAAACTAGAAAACATATAGAAAGTATACTGAATACTCAATTCAATTCAATGATTATGATAGTTTTATACAATATCCGGACAAAAATAAATGCGATGGTGTTGCATTACTTCTCAAGAAAAATCTCAAATACAAAGTCAGAGAAGACTTACAAATACTAAGAGATGAAAATGAAAATATAGTCATTTAAATAACACTGAAAAGAAATAATATGGTTATAAGTGGCATTTATAAACACCCCTATGTTAGTGCAAAAAATATTAAATATGATATTGTATCACAAGAGCAAAAATAACTTCAAACGAAAATTATATACTGGCTAGCGATAATTTTTTTTTTAATATGGGGGAAATAGTCACAATGTTTGTAACTTAAAACATACACACCAAAGTATATATTCTAAACAATAAATTGGAATATTGTGTACCCTTCATTTTTTTCTTATAGATTACATGAACTTCTACATACATTATTTTACTTCGTGTACCTACGGTGTGAAACTGTAAATCGTGACATCTTACTTTGTAATATCTATATTATACTACTACATACAACTCTGTAATAATACAAAATGTGTGCCATATGAACTATACATACCTCACATTCTAAATAATTAATTCTATGTTGTGTACCTATCACTTTTGCCTAATCAATCTATTGATTGGTCCTTATTAACTTTTATACTTACATAATTACTCTCGCCTATTTGTATATACATTATGTGTGTACACTATGTAAACACTATGTAACACAATATAACTTGTAAGGTTACCATCCCGATCTGCCTTATGGCAGCCTATGGTGCCCCTTTTATCGTTTTTTTATAATAAATACTATTATTAGAATTAATATTAATGTACCTATGGGCCCCAACCGCCTTATGAGCCCAGTTTAATAATTTTGTAGAACTTATGGGGCCCTATATCGCCTTATGGGCCCCTAGTCCATATATTTAAAATTTAAAGCCTGATGGGCCCCTAGTCAATATATTTTATAATTTAAAACCTGATGGGCCCCAATCAATATATTTTATAATCAACATATGGACCCCATCACGTTTCAGGTAGAAACGGGAATAATATTCTTATTCTTATAATTCTTATTTTTATTGTGATTGTTATTATTATCTTTATGCATAACAGAGGTTGGAAGCAATTTACAATTATCTACAATACTCTAGGTCGTACTTGTGGTTATTTAATTGTGTTATTTCATATTTTTATGAAATACGTCTAATTACATTTAAAATATAATGTCCATATTGATGTCTTCTAAAAAAATTGTATACAATTAGTATTATACATTAAACATTTACAGTATATGACATAATCTATTAATTTTAATGGTAATTTCATCAAGCAATTTTAATTAATATATAAATAGATACATGATTTTAACCAATTAATTATTATGCAATATAGAGCAACGACATCGCAAAGTTCGTTATAAGTTGAAGAACGCACTCAAAGAAAAGACGAAGCCGCCCTTGAAAAAAGCAATTCACAATTTTGAAAATGAAAAGCTCGATGACACTGACGGAGATTTAGAGAAGGGAAAATTTTTACTGGATGTTTTGGAGGCAAAAGAAAGTAAGTACTACTTTGATCGAAATATTTCTATTAGATTTAGATAATTAACTAATTCAATTAATTTGAGCAATATTCAAGTTAATCATTCTCTGGTTAAAATTATATTATTTCCATAAAATTTGTCTTTAATATCAATAAATAAGTTTTGGATTAAATATAATTTGATATAATAAACACAGTTTAACCATAATTTAAAAGCAGTATAGGTATATTTATGCTTGAACAGAAACTATATTATCTATAATTTAGAGGATTATAGATAGGTTAATTCTAAATATGGTTATCGTGTGTCATTATATTTATCTGACTTAATCTTTATTTAAAGTTGATATTTAATTAAAATCTACATTTTGCATTTAGCAACGTGTTACTTTTATTTCAATGCGTTAAAATAACATAAGATGTTATAGGTATATAGGTGTTAACTATAGTTAGCTTGTATTATTTCATTGAAAATTCTTTTTATGCTTAAGTATATTATTAAAGCGTTAGTTAAATTGCAAAATTAAAATGTTAAATAGTGTAAACTTAATTTACCCTTTGTAACATAAATATGTTTTTAAACTTTCAAATAATATATTCTATATATTTGTCAATTAACAGTATGATATAAATAAGCGTAAATTTCGTTTTATTGTGACCTTTGTAATACTAATTCGCCATTTCTCTGAAAATTATTTCTTCTACATAGCATATATATTTGTTTTTCTATAGTATTTAGTCAACTTCACTGTTGTAAAAATTTAATTTTTTTGTTATGTATTACGTGTGCGTTTGTTAGGATTCATACTGTATAATATTTATGCTTACTTAGATTTCACTTTATTTAACAAGGTGATTATTAACAAGGTACGAATTCTGGGAAAAAATTCTCATCAGCAAAGTGAATAGTTTATTATAGAATATACATGAGATCAACTCATCGGTATAAATATCATCCACAATTTTCGCACCGTGCCAATTCTTTCTAAAACATAAAGCATGTATGCAATAAAATGGTATTAATTATAATGATGAAATATTTTGCTTGCTCACATCTAAGGTGTATTCCCAGAAAAGTGACTTCGGAATTATGTCAGACTTATAGGATGTATAATTTTATTTGGCATTAATATTAATTTCCCTGTTTTAGACTATCAGGTGAAAATCTTAATTTCGTTCGTAATTGGCGGAAATAAAAGTGAAATTCAAGAAAGTGAATTGCAAAATAAGTTTTAAGTATTCACTAATACACGAATACAATATATATTATAATTAAATAAAAATGCACACGTAATACATAACAAAAAATTTAAATGTTTACAATGGTGAAGTTGTATAGTATAGAAAAACAAATATATATGCTATGTAGAAGAAATAATTTATGCTTTTGACATATTGTCAGAAGAAGAATCGATTTGATTGTAAACTGTAAACACATCACAATTGAGCTTTTGTAATTTTGCAATCAATCCTTTCAATGGGTCTAAACCATTGACCAGTACAACGATTAAAATGATAATTGTTAAGGGAAGTCATGATTATGGTTTTGAGGCTGTGTTGAAATAAAACAAATGTATAACTATGCGCTACCATAGGTCGTTCAGATTATAACAGATTATGATTAATGGGTGGGGGGCTCAGAACCCACTTGTCCCCTCGCCTCCTAAATTCGCACCCAGAAATTACGAATTGCGTTCATAGGTGAGGTTTGTTATGTGCTATACAATCGAGCAGTTCATGAAAAGTTCCTTCGATTAATCATTGTACGACTTTTTAACTCTGTTTGCATGTTTTTATGTGATTATAATTTATTTAATCAATATATTGTGCTGCATAATGTTATGCATTCAGGATTGCTTAAAGCAATTGAATCGAAAGACATTAATGCCATTCTCGAGGCTATGAAGTACATCACTAAACGTGGATTCGAAAGGAAGCTTGAAAAGGAGATGCAGTTCGCTGATTTAATGGTGATTCGATTGCGCAGGTAGGGAACTTATATTTTCTTGCGGTACATTTCTATTTGAATCCTAAGCTTACTAAAAATAAAACTTTTTTAAAGGAAAGTATACCATACTATAATATTTTCTATATTTTAAATACTAATATAGAATTATATGTTTTTAAAGTTTATAGTTATAAAATGGATAATAAAACATTTGTCAATCCACTGCTCCCTATTTCAAAATAGTGATTAGGCTAGAGTATGATATCTGGCATGTTTTTTGTCTTAATTTAATTTAATTTACAGATTGGAACGAATTCGGGCAGAAGTTTTGAAACTGAATCAGCCGACAGTCGCCGAGCTAAAGAGCTATTCCTTCCCGCCTCCCCAGGTTCACCAAGTGATGACAGCAACTTTTCTTATACTTGGTCATACTGAAAAGGAATGCAAGGTATATAATATAAAACACTTTATAATTTTTTGCAGTTTTATATCTTACTAATAAACTGCATATTTAAACGTGTGATATCTAATATACATTTATAAATTGCTACATTCTGTAGGACTCATAAAATTATAGCTAATATGTAATTCAGAGAAGTAATATAATGAATTTCTGAACACAAATAGTATAGTTTTGGTGAGTTATAAGCATAATCTGCGGAATGATGTTATCAGCAAAAGGTTTCATATCAAAAGTTCGTAAAGATTTAGTTTTTTAATTTTACCTCATATAATAATTTATTGGTAATACATGATTGGTAATTGATAACATAATTGGTAATTGTCGCCAGTAAAATTTACTTTTTCTAAGCCAATAATTTTCGTTGGTATAGCCTATACACGTCAATTAGTGTACTTTTTAATGAACGTAAAATTGTATACATTGTAGGGAATTTTAAATATAGTGCTTCGTTTATTTTAATTTATTAACAACACTTTAAATTAAAAATAAACTAATATAGATATTAGTAAAATATACCCCACATAGTAAGGGACCCCACATTTTGTATTCTTTAAACTTTTGTCTACATTATTTTATTTTATTTGATGTTAAATGTTATCAATGTTACTCAATGTAACACTATAATTTATTGTTTATTTTTAATGTATTTTTCTTCTTTTTTTAGAATAAAAGAAATCTTAATGATATAATTTAGACAACCGTTATTTTTCTTTTAAATGCCACGGTGTTTATTTAGCAAGCTGTAAATTAGCCGCAGCGTTTATTTGAGGGTTTAATGGAGGTTATTTATCAATCCAATATTTATACGAATAGATAGATAACATGGATATATGGTGCCTGCCTATTAATGCCAGTTGCGTGAACGTAGTCCATTAGTCTTACGCTATTAATGTCTGCGGCGCTTAAGCGAGGTACACATATTGACGATTTTAAAACAGGTTTAACCTATACAAATTTTTCCTAAAAATTAGTATTTTGCCTATAAACTCAACAATACATATTAATTCGACAACATACTACATTATTTTTTTACTAAATTAAAAATTTCATTCAGTCATATTAATATCTGACGATTCTTCTAATATGAATAGATAATTTTAATATTTAGGACTGGCGAACGGTGCAGATATTAATTGGAAAGACGGGAAAAGATGGCTTAAAGCGTCGTTGTCTTGGAATGGAGCCAAATCTAAAGCACCGGACGCTCACGAAAAAAGCAGCTCATGTGCTTCGCGTTTTCGATTTGGAGGCAGTTCGTGACATTTCAGCTGGTGCGGCCACATTCTATCTTTGGGTGAGTTTATTTTCATTAATTCTATAAGAAGCTAATTTTCAAGAAGATCTGTTAAAAACATTAATAACAGTGTATATGACGCTTTTATTTTACAGGCTAATTTATATATATATATATTCTATATGTATATATACGTATACATATGTTCCAAAAGTTCCTACGACATAGAGAAAAATAGTTTTTATGAAATGAATATATTAACAATACTCAGAAGTATACTCATAAAAATGAAATAATCAGAGTGTACAAACAAAATGTTTAAACGGTATGTAGTAGGATGCACAAATTAATTGTCATAGGGATCGACCTGCAGCACACCCTTGTCAACACAAGTGCAGTCGTCTGAAGGTACGCTTGTTGATGGATTCGATAATATTTGTAGGAAACCTGGCAAATTCCCTTGTAATGATTTCTTTAAGATGAGCTATATTTCTAGCTTTCTGAGCAACTATTTTCGGTTTTAAGATTCCCCAAAGTGCGTTATCGCAGAATATTAAGTCTGGACTTCGCGGCGGCCATGGTGTCGTTCTAAATTTGCTGACACATCGGTCTTGGAAATTTTCTGTCATGAATTCTCTTGTTTTCATTGCCGTGTGAGCAAGAGCCCCATCCTGTTGTACATGAGATGCCATGAGAATACCTTTAGCTTCTAGTGCAGGGATGAATTCTTCATGAAGCATAGCAATGTAGCTTTTGGGGGTGATCTTTAACTTGTTCCCAGAAAGGAGTATTTTGTTTAGACCATAACGAAAGCCACATGCTACCACGATCATCAGCATATACTGCACACTCATCCTTGAAAAGAGTTTAACTCTTCTAATGTTGTTATTGTATTTTGCCAATATTTTTTGGCAGCATAATATAAGACACGATTCTCGTGATCTGTCTCACTGAGGAATTGTACTTTTGTTGGCTTCCAACTTCATTGTCCCAGATCATTTGTCATTACCCTGTGTAATGTCGTTTGTGGTAAATCTAGTTCATCAGATCTCCTCCTTACTCAAATAACTTGACATTCCAAATTGTTATCACTCTTGTGTCTGGAGGATTGGCATCAAATCGTTCTCTTAATTTGCTTTTCAAACTTCTGATGGCAGATATTCAAATCTATGCATAGTGACACCCTAGATAGCTGTTTTCTCTATTTCCAATAAGAGTAGGTATGGATATCATAATTTGAATATCATACGAATTATCAACGAGATAGATTGTTGTTAATATATTAATTTCATAAAATCTATTTTTCTCTATGTCGTAGGAATTTATGGAACATACTGTATATAAAGCGAATGATATGTATTTAGTTATATATTTGTGTTTACTGAACATATTGTATTAATTTTTGATACGTTGTTTTGATAAAGTTAAAATGTATAAATTTTACAAATTTGATTAAAATGTTTACGAAGCAGTAGAATTCTTTACACAGATAGCGAAGTCGCTCTAATAAGAGCGCTCGGTCACTGTGAAAAAAAACTTATTTATATATTTAAAAATTTTATTTCTGAATCCGTAATAAACGGAACATTATATAAAATGAGGTTACATAGAAAGCTTTTTTCATTTAGTTATGAACTACGGACCACAACCGCTTAAAATAGAATGATAAATATTCCAAATATTTGTTCTGTCCCATTTTTCAACTTGGGTTGATATTCATGCTGTTTAATGAGTTGAAAAAATTAAGAGGTGTTTTTATTGCAAACAACCTGTTTCATACTTTGAAAATAATATAATATGTAATTAACTGAGTATATATATTAACATTTTTAATTTGCATTAATTGACAAAATTATAAAACATGTTTAATGCAAAATTATGACTATATGAAATTATATATGATTTTTATTTGTAGTGTCAAGGAATTATTGAAGAAGTGGAATCACTGGTAGAAGAGTCAAAAGTAAAAGAGTGAAATATATGTATAAAGTATAACAAGAAAAACATCAAGTAACTATCAATAACACGAATCAGAACGATGGCTGTATTTTAATTTCAATATAAATATAATTTTAAATTGTATTGGTAGTATTTTATATGATATCCTTTTTATCAGTATTATATTTTTATTGTGAAATATACTATATTTTATGTAAACTTTATATTCCTATATTAAAAAAATATATCATGTTGATGTTTTTACCATGTTTCTTTTTAATAAAGACTTTCATATTTATCAAACATTTCTCAATTTAATTTGAAATTACGTGCTTAAAAATACTCACTCGGTGCATTAAAGATATACATAATTATGTAACATTTGTAGACTGCAATTATTTATGCTTTTTGCAATTATATTTTTATACATGCTCAAGGTGCTTGGTTTAGTTTGTTTTTTAACTGACTATTAGGTATAGTTTGTATGTAATATTAATGTAAATATACCAATATAAATTCACTATATATATATATTTCACATTAACATATTATGTTTAAATAATTACTATACAGCTACTTTATATAAAATAGCATTTCAAGTACTGAAATGGCAAAATTATGCGCACAGGATTTTTAGATTAATGAAATATTTGTTTCTGTAGGTATATGTGTATATAATACTACTATTAAAATTACACACTTTCTGTAATGATTTTTTTAAGATAGAAAATTATACTACAGACGTTAATTATAGTACACACTTGTGACACATATGGGACACATAAATATGACTATGTTAATATATTTGCAAATATGTATGTGTAACATATGACTCATAAACACGAATATGTTAATATATTTACACTACAGATGTGTAACATTATATACACAAAAACTAACATATGACAACATATTTGAAAAACTATGTTGTTACATTTGACACATAGGGTGAGGTTATAAAAAAACACCAATAGTCGAGTTTTTTTACTACAACTCCGGTTTAAAACCTTGGTCGAAATAAGAGTGGTTTTTACCTTGGTCGCAGTAAACCTGACTAAAGGTACAGATTTTATATGGTGTGATCAAAAGAAGTTTTCTGAGACCACCGTTTAAATATAGGTAA
>JAYRBW010088871.1:0-21769 GCA_036023295.1 Invenusta paracnida
GTTAAAATTGTATGAATATATATAATGTTTCATAAAATTAATTTAATAAAAATATTTAATACTACTTTTTTCCCACAGATTTACATTAAATTTAATAAAATAAAACGATTTTTTATTCACGAAAATTTACAACGAAATGTATATGAAATCGATAAGAGTGAACACTCTTTGTATAATTACTCTATGGTTGTAATCGTAAATGAAAATAGGAAGTCACATTTTTGGAACATTTCCAAAGGGACGCAAATTTATATAACATATTATTTACTAAAACTGTGATACCACATAAATTTGACCAATTTTCCGAAATTCTGAAAGATTCCAATTTACAAGTAATACAAAAAATTATATATACTTAAATATGGCTAAAACAGATAACTTACTCATAACTGCTTTTTAAAAACGATATACCCGAAAAACAAAATTGAAAACTGATAAGAAGCAAAAAGTTATAAATTCTCCCTTCTAAAATAGAACAAATGGTTTTCTAGATGTTCCAAACACTATTTTTAAAATTGCAATGCAGGCTAAATTTAAAAAACTTAAATGAGATAACAGATTTAAATATAGCGTAAGTATCTATCGTAAATTTAGCTTAATGCTACAATATTTGTCTAAGTAGTTTACTATATTATATTATATATAATTATGACTAAATATTACAATTTCTCAATTAAAAATATTTACATTATTGATTTTTTTTAAATGACAAAGCATTATAATGTAGCAATAATAAAAAACAAATAACCTGTATTATAATGTCACTTTGAAGACATTATTGGTTTCGTGGTTTAATAATTAATCATAATTATATTTAAAAAAGTATTTTATGAAAATAACTTACATTGGTAATCCGAACATCAGTCCAGTCTTTGAATAGACCCAGATCGATAATATTGGGCGCCTCAGTGTCAAAACTCGGCTTGACAGGGACTTGATAACCGTTGAGGTGCTTCTGGATTTTGCGAACGCCATCCTGTAGATGGCGACTCTCGACAGTCTTGAGGAACTCCGACAATCGGTCGCGAAGTGGATTATCGTCCTGAAAGTCTGTCTGGAAGTATTCGTTGTTTCGAACCCAGTGTACAAGGACATTCATCACACTGGAATAGGTTAGAATAGGAAGATGGATGCAGCTTATAAGAAGCAAAGAGGTCGGTTGGAAATGAGATTAAGATATAAAATGAAAGGTAGTACACGAATTCGCCATCATAAAAATATAGATTTTAACCTAACTTTTTCTATTAAAATTTCAAAGGTAAGATTTGTGTTCATATAAATTAGTGAATTGTGTTAATAAATTTTTGACAACAATCGCATAATACTATTTTTTAATGAATCAATGGTTCTGAAATAGTTTTCTTGTATTAAAATGGCCACATATTTTGATTTTTTTTACTAAAAGCTGCTGATCAATTTTCATTTTTTTATATTTTGAATAAATAGAAAAGTATCTTTTCATTATGAACGATATCAATTATATTGGATAAATGAGTTATCTAAGCAAATTTTACGGCCATTAAAATATTATTTCTTAGTGATACATTATCTTCTTAAATAATAAATAATTAGGGTACTGTACTGCTAGTACTTAAAAAATTGATCTTCGGTAAAAACTTTTGTGATCATAATATTATGACTGGAATGAATTTTTAAACATCAGCGGGAAATCTCGTTGATAAAAAGGCAACTAATCTAAATATAGAACTCCTTTATTATAAACTTAAATCGAAGATTTTGTCTAAATTATGAATCGTTAATATTCCATTTTATATATTTATTTATATTTCATTTATTTCTACTTATAGCTCTGTGGCCAAATACCGCCAAGCACTGCACTATCAACATTGTACAATGACTTACCGAAGTTGCACCCGTTTTTTGTAGTTGATACGGAAGCGCTTGAGCATTTGCTTGGCCTTGGTGTCGTTCCCATCGTAGCTCACCTTCATTTCCTCCTCCGTGAACTCGGGTTCAGGGATCTCAAAGCGTTCAATCAGGAGGGTTAGCAGATCGTGCGGTGTCGTGAAATGCCGAAACACAAGCATAAAACTGTTCAGGGTAGACAGGTAGTGCATTTGGTAAATTGGAATAATGAATTTCAAATATATTTTATTCTATGATAAACAGATAATTTCAATTGGATTTCAATGTGCAAATAATATTTTTAATTTTTAAATGCAGTCTTTTTAATGTAGTTTTTAAACGCATAGATTCTCAATGCGATATATAGGTAATCGTTTTATAGAAATTTTCATACAATTTATTAATATTATGTAAAATTATCCATATAATTTTATAGCATCAGAAAATAGAGACTTCCTATTTCTGTTCATAAAAAATAGTATTTATTTAATAAAAATTCTTTTAAATTGAATCTTAACAATATATTTGTAAACACTCTCTTATTCGTAAATAATAATACTAATATTGATTAATACTAAATTAAATTTTATTTAAATCAAGTAGAATTATTATATATCGATTAAAGTAATTGTTTTGTTTACTGAAAAATATCTTAATACGACTGATTTTACACAAAACTTGACCGCAAAGACTCATCTTGTATAAAAGCAAAATTGGTAATAATATTTATAAACATTTCAATATTTTTTATTAACAAAAACAAAATTAAGAATTTATGCCTGTAAGAAGGTCTTATGTTAATTATCTTGATTCAAATTTTTATGTATTTCACAATTTTAACATTTGTTTACCCTTTAATATTTTAAAATCTTTTAATAAAAAATCACAAAAAGTTGTCACACAATTTAACTTTACAATAAATTAGCTAAAAGCTAGTTGAAGCCTACCACGAAAAAGAACAAAAGGGAAAATCATTGTTGCAAACCTGTTAAGGGTTTTGGAATCGAAGTAGGCGTGGTATGTGATCCGTTCGATCAACTTGGGGAGAGTGGCCGCTTTTATGACTGGGATGTCGGCACTGTTTTCGCTCGTAGAGTCCTCAAGGAGAATATTGTGATGACCATCAGGTTCGGCGAATCTGAAAAACAAATATCAAATATTATACATTTGACAAAATAACAAATAAGTCGATAAGTAAATCATTAAGTGGAGATGCTACCTAATAAGCTGTACTAAATAAATTATAATAGCACAAATTATAAAATCTGCAAACATACAAATCCACTTCTAACCAATTCAATAACATCATAATAATTCATCACCTTCATTTTTGTAAATATGGTGTAAGAATTGTGTCACTATAGCACTATACATATAATACCCTATAACTTTTTACAGAAAATATATACACAATTTAGATATTAAATTACAAAGGACCAAAATGTATGTAATTTTAAATGTAATTAAATGTTTCAATGTTTAAATGCTAGCTACTGGAATCTTTTTAAGAATGTATTATTGTAGGGTACTCTGTAGGTGGTGCTAATTCTTGATAAATATATGAGATTGAAATTATTACACTAACAATCATTTTAACCAAGGTTATCAACTAAAAGATTTAATCCAGTAAAAATACGTATACACAAAGATTAAAAGCAAAAATTGAAATAGTATACCATAATAAAGTAGAATGACGTACTAAATTGTATAACTGCTACGATAAGTGTAAAATATGATGTAAATCCTAAACAAATATCTCATGCAAAAAAGCATAAACTATTTTTAAACGTAAATTAATAATAACTATTGTAATAATCATAAATATCAAACATTGTCAGAAGTTCTTTCGAGTGCCCACCTATATACATCAACTTCTGGAAGCCTTAAAGGAATTTCAGTCTTTGGGAGCTCCTGGAGATATTTTGTAAACGTTCTGAAAAAAAAAAGTGTAAGTGAATGAACTGAAAACAATAAATTTAACAACAAACGTTAAATTTGTTCACAAAAATCTTCAGCAACACAAGTCATACTATACTTGAATGTGACATATCACTTGGTATTAATTTAATCAATTGATTGTTATTTTTTGCATTTTTTGTTGAGTAGAAATTTATACCTTTGTTTTCTAGATGCAGTTGGTTTTTCTCATTTACGTTTTATATTTTTGAAATGTTTTGGTCTTCTCTGTTATATATGTAGTTATTATTATTGTTTAACTAGTTTTCTTTTATCTTGTCTGGTGAGTTGATAACACTCGATAGTAACAAAAATATTAAGTTCACATAATACAATTTTATAATTTATGTATTTAACAAATACCTACAAACATATCTCTTTTTTATCAATTCAGAGTTCATATATATGTATATCTCTTTTCTGTTACATCGATCGACATTATAAGAAGTACATACAAATATAAAGTATGATACAAGGTTGAGAAAATTCGTCGGGTACATATCAAGTAGTTTTTTTACCAATTTCGGGAAAGACGTTTTAAGATTGGAACTATTTTCAAAATCTCACAGAAAGCAAATGAAATATATATGATCTAACAACGTTTCTTTATATAAAAAATATGTATAATATCAACTAAAATATATTCACGATTGTTTTCTGATAATTAGGCTTGAATTTATGGGGATCTAAAGTACTTGCGTCACTATGCTAAGTAATATTTAAAAACGTTTAAACTTGAGTCCTACATGCGTCACAATGTCGTGTATTTATTTTATCAAATAATGATAAACAAACAAATACTGGCTCGTTGCAGCTTGTATAAATATTTGAAAATGCACAAGAACATTCATCTCTGCTAGTTACATTTTTAGTTTAATACATGTAGCGTGATATAGATCTAGTTCGGTCTCATTCGAATGTTATGACTTCATTACATATTTTATTTTTTGTATTCAATTAAAAAAAGAACTTTTTGCAGCCTGCAGATAACAATGATATTCATTAAGTGAATAATTAATACATAGATAGGTAACTACATATAATTCCTATTCAGTTGTACGGCTGTTTCGCTGATATTTTCATTATTCCCTCGACACATGTGGTTAAAAACCAGCTGATCATAATATATATGATCTAAAGATAATTACATTCAGTCGAAATTTCAATTTAACAGGAGATTACTGTGAAATTAAAGATTAGTCTCAACTTTTTTTAATTTAAAAAGAACCGACATTTAAAAATTTAACGCCATCAATGTTTGGGTGTAACGCACCCGATTGAAGATACCAAATTCAGTCTAATAAAAAATGTAGTAAGTGTCCAGAAAAGCGGGTTCAAATATAGTTTTCACACACAGTTACCAGAATTAATAAGCTAATTCATAAATATATCTTAAAAATTCAAAGCTAGTCTAGGCTTGATTTGCAATTTTGTCCTTTGTAGTCTGATCACAATTGAGTAATGGATAAAAGATCATTGATGATAGGAGATGAGCACCACGCCTTGCAAGAAATCAAGCGCACGAGAGTAAATTAAATTAATTAAATGAATCACGCTTCAATTTTAGAAGCTGTCCGAGAATTCACCTTCGATGTTTTGACGATGAGACATAACAAGTAGACATTCGTAAAATGGACAAGTGTGCGGCGAAATAGACAGATATTATAGACAAACCGAAGAAACACAGACAGGCGAGTAGACGTAGTGGTACACAAACAGCTGCACTGTAGAGAGTAGGCTACCTGTTGTAGTCGGCTGATGGCACGTTATTACACAAAGTGTGCGCCAATCAATGATTATCTAGCTAGCTAGACGTTGTACACTAACCATATAGTACGTAATAATAATGTATGCAGTTCAACTGTCTTAATCTATTTAGCCTTCTTACTAGGTTATTCAAAATTATACCTACTTGCTTACTACACGAGACTAACGTCAACTGACTAAATCAGGCTAAACAGTTAGTTCTGTATTATATTTTATGCAGAGACAGGCAGGGCGACAGAGGCAAATCGAGGACAAGGCGACCCTGGATTCACATATACCCCGCTAACTCTCGAACAGTATCATTATTAGGCATTGAAGAAAACAGGATAGAGTTCATCGGGTGCATATTATCGTTCCCAGGGCTCTAAAGAATTTTGCAGCTTGTCTGCTATTGATATCTACTGCATAAAAATACAAGACTCATCCTTATAAACTTGTGTATAGTTAAGTAAGAAATAGTAATATTTTATTTTAGCATAAAAACTAAACACTTGGATTACAGTTAAATTGTTTAATTATTTTTCAAAATTAACATATTCTCTTATCTCTAAGGTAACTCCATGTCCACAAAATAAATTTACAACATGCATCGCTATAGGATACTGCGTTAGTAAGTAAGAGGTAAAAATTTGGAGGTCCTAAATGACTATTCAAACCGCAGTATTATAAGTTATGAAATTACATTTGATTATTTTTAACTTATGAATTATTATTAAGTAGGTATGGATAGCACGTTTAGTATAAAAATTAAACCTATATTCATTAATATTACTTTTAAGTATTAATGTTATTAGTGTATTAATATAACTATTTTAAGTATTCAATTATTATGAATTTGTTTCAATAACTTGTAAATATTATGAAATTTTGATAAGATGTCAATGCATTTATATAAACTATAGAAATATCGATGATAGTGAGAAAAATATAGGTCGATGCATTTATATAAACTATAGAAATATCGATGATAGTAAGAAAAATATAGGTCGATTGTAAAATATTTTTAAATTGTAAAAAAAGTAATATACATGCATACATAATATATATATATATTATATTACAAAAATTTCATATTTTTGGAAAATTAACATATTCCTAACAAAATTTACAATGAAAAATCCAGTTAAAGACCTTATGCTTTTAAAATGTTTAACTCAGCAGAACTCAAAGAATCTTCGAAGGAGTAGAATGTAAACAAATAATTAAATAAATCTTAACGTAGTCAGATGCATTTGAAAATAGTATATTTTGAATTACAAGTATATTTTTTGGACAATTCATAATATAAGGCGTTATAAACATTCTAAGTATAAAAAACATACATTAATATACAATATGTGGCTTGCAAACTAAAATAATAACCTAATATTCCAATAGTATATAACTCGTTTAAAAACCAACAATGAACACTCACAGTATGAATTGTTCTTATATATATTATTGTTCTTATTGTTCTTAATATAAACATATAATTATCAAGTAATGGGAGTGGATGAAAAGAAATCTACGCCCTCATGCGGTAAATTAAATATGTAAAATAACGTATACTATACGCAGTAAAGTCATCCTGATACACACTAAAGTGCAAAGTACAGAACTTACTTTTGCGTCTGAAGAGTGAGTAGAGTTGTAAACCAGTCAACCTTCTGCTCATAAGTCTTTGCAACAAATGAGACGCGCTGTACTCCGTTTGGACTCGGATACTCCATGTCAAACATCAGTCGCTTGGCTGAGCGTTTTGAAATGTAAAAAGTAGATATACTTTACATTTTGCATGAAATCAAATTACATAAACAATAACACAAGATTATTATTATTATTAGATGGGCAAAATACGAAGTGTATTTAAATAAAAAGGATACTATTTAACTATTATGCTTTTTAATTATAAAAATTGATAGAAACGGCGAACCTAGTTTCGCCGTTTTACAAGCTCTAGTAACAATTAAAGAGATTTAAAGTTTTGTTTAGTATTTAATATAATTCAATTTACTCTACCTAGCAATATTTTTATATTAGCTGCAAATAATGATAAAGACTGCAGTTTTAGTTTTAAATGTGACAATATTATATTTCTTTAGTAAAATACAATTTTGATTAAAAATGGAATTTCTGCTCAATGCTGCTAACTTAAAAATGAAGTCGGGAATATAAAAATTTAAATTCTGTCCCTTATTGTATAGTTTTGAACTGCAATGTTCAATTGAAATAGTGTAAGAGATCACAGTTCAAATTGAGACGTCTACACTGAATGATATAATCATATCAATAATGTTGAGCATTTGAAATCATAGTTAAATTTCAAAACCGAAATATTTTGTACAAGAATAATGTGATTAGAATATAAGTTGTAGCATCATATCGATTTGACCAATGGGTGTACCATTGCACAAAAGAATTACTCAATTTCCATTAATGCTGTAGTCTATTAATTCTAAAGACTCTAATTGGATCAAATTTAAATTTAAACGATATTTTGATTGGAATATTGCTTCATTTATTACAGACGGGTAAGAAATCGTTCAATTTTTTAGTGGACATAATATCATAATATCAGTAATTATTCGGCACAGTAATTGGCTGGAATATAATTATTTTATGGATAAATAAAATTCCATAACGTCAAACTACACTAAGTATTAAGTAATATATAATTCTAATAACAAAATTAACTGAATCATTAAAAGAGATACAAAAAAGATTAAAGATTTTGAAAGTATTTGTGAATTTTCTTAAACTTTATACTTATACTCTTCTAAGGAATCAAGACACGTGGGATCATTGCTTAAACTAGTTTGCATGAGCCTATTAAAGTAGAAATAAAATTTCTAAATTAACCTAATATTCAGATTCCTTAAATATTATGTTAAATTAGTTGTGGTCCAATATAATTAATTAATAAGACTGCAACTTACGACATTCTCGATCATCCGTGGGCTTAACATCAATCATGTGAAACTGATCGAGGGTGATCCGCTTCTTCACCTTCAGAATGGTTGTTGGGTGACGTTCGCCCAGGCCTGTTTTTCGTTCAATTTTCTTGCAGATCAACATCCATGTCACGAACAGATAGATATACCGTTCCTGGAGCCTCTTACCCTCATAGCGAACTTGAATGGAATCCTCTGAAAGGGTTCCAACAATGAGCTCTTATTTATATATGAATGACGCAGTAAATTGGCTCTAATTTCGTTAATTAAAAAGCTAATAATTCCGGTTTTCAATTACAAGATCTAACATACGCAGATAGTAATCGAAAGAAATATAAATGATGTTATAAAGTGCGACAAAATTCGGTGACTAATAGACTAAAAAATATTCTGCATTCAAATTCAAGAAAAGTTGTGTTAAATTACTCTAACAGATATATTATTATTGTGATATTTTAAAAATATAGATAAAAGAGTAATTAAGTTGAGTAGTTGTGATTGAAATACACGGTATTTGTTTTTAAAAAGTATTTTTTTAACCAAAAAATAGAATTCAAAATTAGATTTCATTATTATCTTGTAATGTGATTAAGTGATCCATTACATAAGTTTAATTATAAAAGCGGCAATGACAATCTAAGACTTGATTACCAAGCAGGAATTCAAAAATGCCGGAGGGCCGCTCCCAGGAGTCCTGACTACGACGGATCATCACTTCGAGCTCATCCAACTTCTGTTTGGCCAGGCGACCGTTGTAACTTATGGCGTGCTGGGTGCGCATGAAGAAGGCAATGCGGGGCAGCTCCGGCTGCACCCAGTCGTTTTGCTCGATGCCTCGTTGGAGAGGGTCCCGGGCGCGAATAAGCATACTCTTCACTTCGTTCAGTTGGAGGCGGTCACTGTTGTCCTTCGTCAGGTGAGATAGTTTCTGACAGGAGAGAAGATATAGTTCGAGTTACTATAAAGAACTAAAACCACCAGAGTCCGGATTTCCACGCTTATAGTTAGATGAAACTTCAAACCAGTTGAAGGTACTAAAGACAAGAAATCTCCTTTTTGTCTTTCTTTCAACTTACATGATTTCAATTTGTTATGTAATTTAGATTTCTATATGGTTTTTCTATACTTGTTTATGTATTTATGTCATACCTTTCTCCCAATTATGTTCATGTAATCCTATTGTATATATTCTTCAAAAGGGTTTATATAACTTTCATATAATTCCGATTTCTGAAACATTTTCCAATATTTTAACAGGTGTATTTTGACACTATTTACAGGGGTGATAAAATCATTTGGCTGAATGGTTCCAGTAAAGTAGCAAGATTCTCTAGAGTAAAGAAACTCTAGATTGTATGTCAGAAATGGATCTTTGGAGGATTTATTCAGGATTGAAAAATATTCACTTTTAAATTAGGTAACTATAGTTGAGTAGATTTTTCATAAAGACAAAACTGACAAAACAAAAGCCCCTTCAACCTACCTCTGAGTGAAAAATTCTAATGCAAAAATAGTAGATGTTTCCGTGAGGCGAATGAAATGATATGAATTTCAAATGTTTCAGGTAAATAGCGTACTGTAAAATCCACCTGCCGGGGCCCCCGTGAGTAAACTGAATTCAAAGATTCGTCAATACATTATTATAACAAACTCAATTGCCTCTTTCAAATCATTTCTAATTAAATTATTAAGTAGTCACATAAGATATTTTACTTGGAGATATAGTAATATTTTAGCTTATTATACAATTTTAAAAATTAAATTAAAACCTGAAAGTTGCATAAATTAACAAAAGTTGTATTGTCATTATATAAATAGAAATTAAGAACAGCAAGGCGAGTCTTAGAAACTTTCGAAATCTAGATAAATAATAGCAATCCAGTAAACAATATAATTAATTATAAATCTAAATAATGTTGCGTATAATGAATGTTATTGGAAAAATCCCTCATCCTCATCCTTCTTTAAAATTGTAAATATTATAAATTATAATGAAATCAAAACCCCGCCTTTTTATGTCTGTTAACAAACCGAGATTCCTTCAAAATAAACAAACAACTCACCTCTAATATCTCTACGATGTAAAGGAAATGAAAGACGGGAAGTAGTAGGAGCCGAGGAAGGAGGTACTTGAAGGAGTTGACCATAAAGTTGCAGGTCGGAAAGGAGGAAGAAGTTTGCATGGCCTGGCTAGTAGACGTCTCCGAGTTGTTCACTGCGCACATCTCACATTGGTGAAAATAGCTGCGAATTTCAGGTTCTGACCCACGTTTGTGAGATACCTAGTTTTCAAGAGAGAAAATTGAGTTTACTTTAATATGCTGCTCAAGACAAAATTCTTTTTGCTAATATAGTATATAAATTTTTTTATAAATACTTTATTAAAACCAAACAGAGGGTCAAATTATGAGCAGTGTATCACCTCCACTGATCACAAAAGTAAACTAATCACCTAATCTAAAATAAAATGTTACATACTAAAATAACAGAGAACAATTATTGCCTTTAACTTAAATTAATCATTAGAGCTAGCAGCATTATTTTATACAATCAATCTATGTTTTCTTGTAATTGTTTTTTATAACACAAACACCACATGTTAGTGATAATAAAAGTTGTAAAGTAGGATATTTGAAACAAAAATTGAATAAATAGTGGCTAAAACTTATGAAAGAGGCTAATATAAAGAAACATTTCCTTTTAAGAGACAAAATAAAACAAATCAGTTTTAGTTTTCGAAAATAAATGTGAAAATAGGGTATTCATAAAAGAAAACACTATGAAATAGATGATTTAAAATGGTCACAAGCTCTTTTAAAACAAAACATATATTATAATCATTTTTAGCCATTACAAATAAACATTTTACATAAGTATCATGATAATTACAAGGATTTTATTTTTTTAACAGAAAATTAAAGGCGATAATACGACTATAACGTCAAATGACGCTATTTCAAATCATCACATGTTTTTCGCATTCTATTTGAACAGCTAACGCGTTATTTTACAACCTAATCTATAAAAAAAATCACGTTTACATTTCTTAAGAAGTTCCACGTTTACATTAAGAAGTTCCAGTCAAATTAATCAACTAAAATTAGTTACTTAATATATTATTCTAAAAGTAAATCTGCTTTTTTAAATAAATAAAAATAAAATGCATAGTATATTGTTAACCAGACATACAATTTTTGTTCTTTTTAACAAGTAATATATTACGAGTAGCACCTACAGATATCTCATTTATACCTAACGGATATTACATTATATATATAGTATTATAGTATGAACCTTGACAATAGTACCGTTAATATATTAAAGTTACAGAAAGCATACAATGTATTCTGTGCACTGCACTGGCTCAACCAATATGAGATAAATACATCCAATGTCGTGTACATTATTAGAACTACATAGGAATAAACCGTAACTCATATACATATATACTTAGCTGAAACAACACTGCTGATATTATTATTATTATGCACAAACGTTAACAATTGTGATATTGGATGCTTCTGAACTTTAGCCAGTGTTGTAAAACACCAGAAAGATAACGATAATTAATCGATAATTATAAGTGTAAGCTTTCCGTCAATCTAGTAAAACAATTCAGGTGTCTTGTTTTATCAATTAAAATTACTTTGTGTTTATTAAATATAGAAATATATTTCAAAGAACTAAACCGTGTTCATGTATTACTAAATCGCCGCTCACGCTCTCGACAAGAGTTTAACATAGTTTAGAAAAACAATGAAATAAATCAACTTATACAATGTGCATGAAATATTGCCAGAATGAAGTAAATGTCCTTAAAGTTGATTTATAAGTTGAAGATAAGAATACTATTATCTTAAAAAACTAACTGTTTAAATACTAAATATAACGTTATCAGTCAATATCACACACACCTATATAATTATATGTATAGGCTATCGCTAACTATACATGCATGCCATCAATTGATTAAAATAAGTATAATAATATAATCAATTTATAGAAGGTACCATTTAAATACTTACCTATTTTTAAGCATATAGAGATATTCATTAAAAATCGTTTTTAATGCAAATTCTTAAATGACGATTTTTATAGAAATTAGGTATAGACGAGTGACAATACTCCCTCCCCTAAGTAAACAACTTATCACGTTTTTCGACAAATAAAAAAAATGTGGCCTTTTATAAATCAAAATCCAGATGTTTGGTGGCAGCCCTGGGAAATTATACTCTACATTCAAGTAAATAAGCATAAATTAGAACAATTTTAACAAATGCATGTCATCAAACTCGTAAAATATAGAAAATACATTTCTAATTTTAAAGTAAAAAACATAGTAATTATTTTGAAAGTGCTTTTGTGTCTCCTAATAGTAATTAAAATTGCATGCAGAATCGACGAGACTGAAAACTCAATGTATCATTTCTCTATGATAAAAAATAATATCGACATAAAAGAATCAACAAGTACAATTCAAATTGTGTAGCAATTTTTGAAAATAAATTTGTTATACCAAGCGACTTTTGTTTTAATCCTTTTTACACTAAGATAGACTATGTAAAGAGATTCAGCATGACTGATAACCAAACTAACCTTATTAACGGTTTTCGTGATCTCCTGACTGAACTTTATCAACTTCTGAACAAGTTCACGATTTTCCGATAAGGCGTGGAGTCGCAACTTGCACTCGGGATTGAAGATCGCCTGACCATAGTTGGCGAAGCTATTTAACGAGTCGTCCTCTGCCGAGTCGATGAAACACCCGCCCACTAGTTGGTTCGTGTTACTCTCAAACATGTCGTCTATCGCGTCAACGACGATGCGCAGGTTGTTGTAGCAGTCCTCGATATTTCCGAAGATTGTCTGCCGGTCGGGTGTTTGTGGAAACAGGGCGTTGACTGGTTCACGAAAAAGGCGTATGATGAGGGAGATCTGCTCGACGCAAGCGATGAGGAAAAGTCGGAGTTCCTTGGAACAGGCATCGTATTCCTCGGGAAAGCGCTTCACAAAATCGCTCAGCACGGCTTTTGGGGCCTGTTGTTCCTCCCCGTTCCAGTAGAGGCTTAACAATGTCTATACACAGAAGAGAAGTCAGATGAAGCTTAAGCAACTGTAGACTTAACTTGCTAATATTACCCTTACATTGCTATATAAATTAGTTTTAAAAAGTACACGAATACGAATTACTAAAATATTACCTTCTGTAAAAGAAAAATGCGGAGGAAAGTATTCTACTTTTATCTTATTAATTATCTGTACTTCCCTTAAAAGGCTTTTATAGCTAACTCTGGGTCCAGTTATTTAGTTCATTATAAACTACAAATTGTTCTTTAGACAGTATACAAATATAGTTTTCTAAGCTTTATTAGCAATAAATTGGTTATATAGTGCGCCTTTTCTATTCTGCAACAATACCAGAGGTTGTGGGGCTATTGAAGGAAACAAACTAGGTCGGAACAGCACAGTCCAGATGGTAGTAATATATATTAGTAGTACGAAAACACCAGTTCATATTGACTTATTTATAATTCCTCTCGTTTCTTTTCATCGTGTTCTTATTCGATATATCTGTATTTATAATTTTTCTTAAAAAATGTCATTACATTTAACAAAAAATTAAGTTTTATAAAATTGAATTTAAGTGTACTCTCACTTTGTGTGAAATTGTTTACAACTTTAGTATAAAATCAAAACGTATAACATTAAATTAAATAAGATCTAAATTAATCATCAAATCATTTTGATGTAAATTTAATAAAATAAAAGTCTAATAGTTTATTTATTTACTACAATTGTCAAGTCAAATTATAACATGAAGGGTTGTAATGACGGCATAACATGTAATTATTTATTTATCATCGCAAAATTTAATGAAATAGGATAAAATAATCATAGTAATTTCTTAGTAAATATATAAACATGTGAAAAAAAATTTTTATTTCAAATGTTAACACTAGCTAATTAATGTATTACATATATATTATTAATATTTTCAGAGAAATAATTGTTATTCTTATGCGTAATTATACTATAGTTTTACAAGCGAATTCATTCTAAGCTTTAAAAGAATATGTTTATTCGGAATATTTGTTTTCAATGAACATTTAATCTGAATTGGGAATCCTATAAATGACAATTCATTTAGAATAACAATAATTATAATCAATACAGAAACCGTCTAGACTTCACCGTTCTACTAATTCACAGATTTTATGACATAGATGATATTATGTTAATAATGTTGAGTGATTATTAGTTATTGATTTTTGCGTCTCAAGTGAGAATACGTCAATATTTATTACGAAATAAGGATCTCAAAGCAGAATAAGGAACATATATAATATCACAAATGTTGTAATGTACACAGTCACAGACAGACATACACACAAAATCGAATACTAGGTATCTGGTGAAATATGTATTATAGCTATCAAGTATTAAAATAGTACTACTAAGTCGCAGCTTTCGTTTGTTATCAGTGATTAGTCTGATCAGATTGACAGCATAAAACTCGTGTGGGGTGCAGTTATACATAATATTAAACGTACTACTAACGTTAGGGGGTTAGTATGCGTCTTTCTCCTTTCTCTTGTGAGTATGTATACACCATGGTGAACCCCTCACACTACCTATAGTAGTCTGCCAAGAGGCTTTTAATTGGATTACACTATGTTTGACAGCACCTATCAGCCAAAGAAATATTTACCGCAACTGATAAACATAATAAAACGACTTAGCTAAAATGAATTTATATATAATATTTTATTATGAATGTACATTATGTAATACATTATGCTAGATAAATAAAGACCGCTAAAAGATGCTGTACTATTCAAAGGACAAGCATTTCACTACAACTGCTAAGAATAAATGCGTGGGAGGGAGGAACTAAACATAAACTGTTAAGTGAATAAATATATAATACATTCTAAAAATCTAAATAGTTCTTGAAAAACTGGTAAAATCTGCAATAACAAAAGCGACTTTACTCGTACCCATAGTAACCAGAGAGAACGACAATAAATCAATAATAAAGGACTTACCTGCATCGAAGATAGTTTGATTGAATCATTAGTTGTTTTGCGGGTTACTGCCATTTTTGCTTCATAATTCATTGCCACCTATGAAATTTAAAGTTAAAATAAAATGTATGCAATAATATTATGATAAAAACTACCACAAATATATGAAGATATTTTCAGATAAATTTTAGACAAAATATCGGTACCTGCAATAATGCGGATGTAATATGTTCCAAGATAGCCACAATATATAAAGAAACGGTTTGATCAAACCGATTAGACATTTCCTGAAAAAAAAGGGCATTAAGCTATACAATCTAATATAATGTGAACATTAAGTCATCACAAAGCATTTACTTTAAAGCTATTAAAGATTTTATCGGCTGGAATATGAAGCTGACGTTTCTTTCCCTTCTCTGCGATACTCTTGAAGTCCTCCAAATTTTTGGGACATGGCATCAGCTTGGAGTGAATTCCCAGGCCATTGTGAATCCGACTGTCGACATCGGCAATCTTCAGGGGGATAGTCGGTGTGCAGAGAGTGGTGATGAGCTTAACAATGTGGTCACAGAGGCATTTGTTCGCCTGTTCCTCCAGCTTCATAGCCACTTTGCCGCTACACTTGGAGGCGAGAATCTTATCGCACCCCTGCATGATGGCCTCACTCACCGAGGCAAAGGATTGGATAACTGCATCGTTGGAGCAATTGGGTATCAAGGAGGTGGTCGAGAGATGCCGGGAAATTGCAGCCGTTGCAGTAGTCATCTTCTGCAATTAACCTGGAGGACAATAGAAGATAAGAGTTGATAACAATAACGTTAACAGACTTGTGAAACATTATAATTAGAATTTTATGACACTATTAAGTAATATGGTTATTAATAACCCATAGCCCAGCCTTGAGATTGTACTGTACAGGTTTACAAACAGATTTCATTTACATCACATTGATGTTAATGTTATATCAGTAGTTAGCCTCGAGTAGCATTAGAAATGGTCAAAATAAGTGTCCAAATTAACAGCGCTATACTGATTGATAATGCCGGAATTTTGATATGAAAATATTCGAGACATTTTAACTTTTACATATTAATAATCGAGTACAACATTATATAGTTACAAAAAAGAAACTTATTTTGTATTTACATATTAATTTCGATTTTATATAATACGACTCAAGTGACTTAGAAAACAATTTGAAGTTTAAGTATATTGTAAATATGTGATCATTATGATAGTAACACCAGAGAAAGAAGTCAACTGTAACCACAAATGATTCTAATAAGAATGATTTATAATTTTAAGTTTATAAATATATGATTATGTTGTTAGCAATCATTATTCTTCTAGTAAATTGATATTTTTGTAGCATTCTATATCAGTTGTATGGTAGTATAAATGGGTGGACAGTCAATTCAACAGAAATTATAAATATTCTATACTAAGGTTAATCCGTAATTACATTTCATATTGTATCATTAATATCATAATTATTTCAGTGGTACATTTATACACGGTAGTAAAATAATATGGTAAAACCAAGAATAAATATGTTATGACTGAGAAGAATTTTTTTACAGCTAAAATGGTCATTTTGAAAATAACTATGATATCTATAGATATAACACATAGCATAGTCATTTTCTTGTAATGTATAAAGTAAAAATATATACAAACAAAAATTAATATAATTATTATTAAATTTAATAAGTTGTATTATATATAACTATTGGATATCACAAATAAGGATGCTGACTAAATACATTAAAAGACCAAAACATAATTATTACACAATAATTATCCTTTGTGTATTAAGCCTTTAAAGATGGCTCTAAAATGTGCAAACTCAATAATATGCATAATATAAATTTGTTTTGATGCATGACTTTTCACTTTAAAAATATACAAAACTAAAAAAATCAATTTAGCATGCTGCATAACATATTGATTTTAATACTGTAAAGTATTTTATAATCCTACAGTGCAATATCTAAAATAATAATTTAATCTTGAAATCTATCTAATATGACCCTGAAATCATTTCCATGTTTTGTTTATCAAATATAAATTATTCAGCTAATTTAAGCTATTAGTTAATGAAATAACATCAGGAATGCTAAAGAAAAATAAAGAAAATCTGTACACCATGGTTAAACCAATACATTAACATTTTATGAGTCCAGATATTTACTTTGCACAGTCTCTTTTAAGCAATATATATATATAAATTTTTTAATTTCTTATATAGATATGTGACAAAAAAAGCAGACATTATAGATAATAATTTTGGATTATTTGACATATATTTATAGGTTTTCCATGTTTTTTCAATGATAGACTACATTATATTACATGGTAAAAAAGTGTAAATTAAACAAAGTTGCTCATATTATACTTTTAAGATTAAGCAGTTGTATCCACAATTTTAATGTAAATATCTTTTAAGTTAACTATATAATTTCTGCAAAACAATTATGTGAAAGCCCTATATTAAGTGAAGTTAAACAAATCATTATTAAATCAATAATTTATGACATAAGTTGATAACAAAATTGTATTGACATTTAAATATTTGGATTTCACTATTGTACAGAAAGTAGGATACAAAGTAAATAATAAAAGTAAACTACCTAAATAAGTATAAAAATAAAATAATATTTTGGAATAGGTAAAAATACATCAGTTACAATAACATATTAATTTCATAAATTACAAAACTATAGCTTATAATATTAACCATAGAAGAGTATTATACCCAAAATAGATGCATATTTGTATCAATTAGCTTTAAAATTTAATATTTTTGTCTGTCCTGATGGTTTACAAACCATCAACATTTTCTATCAATCACTAACATAGGTAAACTGTTTAATGAATCTTTTTTAAATTTTAGTATTAAAGTATGATGTATTTTTTGTAATTTAAATTTAAATAATAATTCATAGTATAATTTGATATTCAAATAGATTAATATTTTCAAAATGATATGATCAATTATAAACTTTAATTTAAAGTATTGCAAAAAACTATATTGCTCGTTCTAAAAATTAAAAACATTGCTTACATAAAATGTCACATATAGTCCATTTTTTTCAACAGTAATAATGTTGATTTTATTTATCATTCAAACTTAGACATCCAATGAGATGTGCATAGATAATGATTTCCATTTGACACACATATCTGTATTCTATCATAATATTCATTCAATATTTCATAAAGATATCTATAGTTGAATATTTTTTGCTAGAATTAATGAGTGTTTTTTTATTTGTTGCAACTGGATATTGAACTTTAGCAGTAATTAACAGAACAATAATCTAAAAACAAAATTGTAACTATAATAAAATAGGAGAATTTACCTTCAGATGTCCATAAAAATGAATAGGAAAATATATATATATAATACACCTTCCACCAAAAATAAAGTTATTAATAAACATTTTCTCTCGTACTTATTATGACAAAACTATAGATCAATATAAACTATTATACAACCCAATGAGCATAATAATAATACATTTTTAATTAGTTATTGTATTACAGACAATGTATAATATGTCATTTATGGTAATAAGGTAGACATCTTTATAGATGTATATCATTTACATAATTTCCATGCATATTTTTAGTAGAAATACACATGGCTCATCCGTCAAATTTATCTTAAAAAAGTGGTTGAACTGTTATTAGCAGACACATAGGATATTTCTGATATTAACATTTGACCATAATCAGACACAATTGATGAACATTCAGATGAGAAAATACTAAGACTATAAAGTTTCAAGAGAGATCACAGGTCCAGTGAAGGTAGAAGTGGGTGAAATACAAGATTACACAAAACATAATGTGCTATTAAATAAAGAAGAAACAAGATTGACAAGCTTCCCAATGGAATAAATTAGATATATATGACCTCTTTCTACAGTCAAATAAACCTCCTTCTTTATTGAGCACTAACTCCAAATTAGAATTTATTTCATCCATAGATATTTGTTTTATGCTAAACAGAAGAATCATTGGGCTACAGAAAATGTCTGTGTGCTACTGATATAATTAACTGTTACATAATTTTTTGAAGAAATCAAATGTTTTTTTACAATGTGACACCAGCAACCACCATGATAAAGGCAACAAAATAGCAAATATTTAACCACTTCTGAAACTCATAAATAAGTCATTGACACAATGTAGTGTTTTTGAAGAAGCCCTTTCTGTAAAAAAAGCTACTTGTTTTGGTAAGCATTCGTGTATAATGTTCATAAAGAATAAATCTGTTAAATTTGGATAAAAGTATTGCTTGTGTTATAGTATAGTGTTAGTATAGTGTGTTAGTATAGCTGTTATAAAAAAATGATATCCTTGAACCATTCAAGATCAAACATAATGAAGTAGTGCCCATTGGAAAATTCGAAGAAAGCTAGCTGCAAACTAACTTACTTAGGGTTTCCATGGATGTTATTCATTGTTTGCTGAAAAGGTGTTCTAGAGATTCAAACTGGTCCTAAAGGGAATGTCATTCCTGATATAAAGTATGATTTAGTTGATACCTAATTTAAGAAAATACTGACAAGGAAGCAATGTGCTTTTTGTAATTTAAGCAATACAAATTAATTATTTGACTATACCAGAAGTGTATTTTTCATTTTATAAAAACTAACCTTTGGTATAATACAAGGTTGCCAAGCTTTCACAATTTAAAATTCCATAGGATGAATTGATTCTGTGAGTAGCTTGTAGAGTTCGAGATTGAGCCATTTAGTTTTAGACCATCCATTAAAAATTGAACAAGTTTTAACATACCTAGCTGTCTGCATTCATTCTTACTCAAGGACTTTTACAAGTGTTTTTGCTGTAGTTAGATAGATAAGTGTAATCTCAGTTAGATAAACTATTGCAGAACTCACAATTATGTTAATTGCCAACTCATGTGTGCAGAAGTTCAAAATAAGTAAATTGGCAGTTAATATTTACTTGGCAATTAAATTTTATAATGCAATATTTGACTCCTAACTGTTGGAAATTAAAACGTGTATAACCAATAGAAATTGCGAGAGACAATGCTATACAAGTACCTATATCTATGCTCTGTTTGTTATTGCTAAATTTCGTAATGGATGTGATTGATATAATTGATGTTGGTTGAAAATGAGACTACCACCAATTCGATTGTTGAAAGATCATATCAATCCATTGAATTTTTACTCCGATGAGGAATTTCGTACCTGGTTTAGACTCCAAAAATATTCTTTTTTGCATATGTTGTGCAACATCGTTATTGCAGATATTCAAAATAGCAAAAATAAAAACTATTTGCTTTTACCAATACATGTGTTATCACTTGGTTTAGCTTATTATGCATCTGGGACATTTTTCGGAATAGTTGTGGGTTTGATCAGTTTTCATCAAACAATTGCAATGTGTGCAATGCATAAACTGACTGATGTGCTCAATAGACAAATGGCTGAGTTCATACGATTTCCTGAAGGTGACAAGGCAGTGCAAGCTAAGGAGCAATTCTATGCCATTGTGCAGTTTCCCGGGGTCATATCAGTGATATATGGCACACATATTTGCATTCTGCAACCTTCTGTTGACAATCCAGAAATCTACAGAAACTAGAAAAACTATTTTCTATCAATGTTCAGGGTGCATGTGATGCTACACTCAAGTTCACCAATATTGTTTCCCAATGGCCAGGGAGTATGTGTGACAATCGAATTTTCGATAACTCCTTTTTGTGTGCACACTATGAGAACAACAAACTTAGTGGGATCCTCTTTGGTGATGCGGGCTACGCATGCAAAAAATATCTGTTAACTCTGCTTCAGCAAGTTGTTGGCAAGAATCAATGATGTTACAATACATTGCACATAAAAGCAAGAAGTGTGGTCAAAAGATGCTTCAGAGTTTTGAAACAAAGATTTCAGTGTTTACTTCAAGGAATACTGCTGAAACCAAGAAAATGTTGTAAAACTATCATTGTTTGAGCTGTGCTATACAACTTTCTGATAATTCACAATGACTTGTTCCATGAGGATAATATTTGTAATAACAATTTTCCTGTTGATGTACTTGTTGCAGAAGGACAACAGTCAGGACTTGCATTCCTGAATTTATAATGAAATATAAAAATGATTGGTACAAATGTAATGATAAAGTTATTTCAAAAACTACCTTTAATACTTTCTTAAACTCGCGAGAAGCTTATATGCTTTTTTA